>MU223643.1:2179761-2187261 GCA_018584345.1 Thuja plicata
ATCTTACAATAACTTGATCTTCTATCATGATAGACATCTTATGATGGCTGAAACAGATCATGATAGATGATATGAATTTTCCTATGGTAAGTGCACATTACCTATGGACATCTTTTGAGTACTTGGTTGACATCATGTGACTTGATGTTGGTAGGCCATTACTCTGAGTACTTGGTGGACATCATGTGACTTGATGTCGGTAGGCCATTACTCTAAGTACTTGGTGGACATCATGTGACTTGATGTCGGTAGGCCATTACTCTGACCACTTGGTGAATATCATGCGACTTGATATTCTGGAGGCCAATGCTCCCAATATCATGAGATGATATCTTTGTAAACTTTTGAGTACTAAGTCTAACAGTAGGACATTGTTTTAAGTATATCTATCAGTTAGAGTGCAAGATTGATCCAATAAAAATTATTCTGATGTGAATCTCTTTTGTGTTTTTTTGACATACACTATTACGGGTTTTGAACTTTAGAGATTTAAATAAGATCTCATACCATTGACTCAATTGCACTACTTGGTGTGTACAGCATGAATTACTTGAATTAGGACATGCAACTAATGTTGGGTATCAGTACTGTTACATGGTTTGTATTTGTATACGCTGAGAGATATCCTTCTCAAGACATCTATTGCACTTTTACGTGAGAAATTGATACAAAAATAGACCCCTCGAGGCATACATCTCTCAAAGCTAAATATATATACGCTAATTGGCCAAAAAACCTAAGGAAGCAAGAAGAATGCTGAAATCAGAACCGAAGAGACTTCTTGGAGAATTTGTACGGGCAAAAAGCCACCTTGGACTCTTCAGTTAAAACGAACGAAAAATTGGGTAAATAATTATTTAAATTACAAATGCGTGATTCTATTCGAGATGTCAATCCGTTGCTGTTTGTTATTCTGTCCATTTGGTTTCCCTTTTATGGGTGTACTCTGTAATCTTTGCACTTCTATATTTAAAAATCACTTATTATTATTTTTTTTAAGAAAATGGGTCTAATTCTCAATGTTCAGGAACTACATTTGTGAATTTCATGTATGAATAACCATCTGTACGTTCAGAAAAGAGCAAACCTAAAAAAAAAATCTTTTTTTTTTGAAAAAAGAGCATTTTTTAATAATATTTACACATACCTAATAAGACCGGTGAATTCTATAAAGAGCTCCAACTGACAATCATAGAAATCCTCTATGGTCTCCCTCAGCTTTTCTGAGAATATCATTGACATTTTATCCACTATAATACAATGGTATTCATTATTGTTATAAACCCCTACAATTTTATTACACATAAGAAAAATAATGGCGCTTAGTTACCTCTGATAGGAATTAAAGGCATTATAAGATAAGCACAATTGGTGGCAATCAAGTGTGCAAGGGTGGTGGAAAAGACATTGGCTCTGTACCCAACTGTGCTGCAACTCTTGTGAATGAATTCCAGCTCCTGGATGTTTAAAAAACACACACACACACATTTCAAGAAATAATTTGAACCCTCTGAAATTTACTATTTAATAAACAGAAAACTAGAGAGTAAAACGGTGATTGTAAATACCTTGCAGGTATCATGAGAAAGGAAGCCTGGAAGGATTAGGCGTTTGTTTCCCAACATTTCTGTGCCAAACTGTTGAATCCCTCAATGGAATTTATCGGGTGCAATTCGAATTAGTGTCTGCATTTCCCATCTAACTTAGAGGGTTTGGACAGGAACTTCAATATAGGTCATGCTACCCCACGAGCCTGCAACGTTATTGTTTTTCTTTCGGTTCTAATTTGAAAAATAAAATGAATGAATGAATGAAGAGTTTTACTAATGTCTAATATTGAAATAAAAGCAATATTGTTTAATTAATAAAAGATATTCGAAATATAGATTTAGTATGAGGATATACATTTTAAGACAAATAAAACACACCCTTCAAATATATGGTAGAACTTTTATGAGGGAGGTGAGTCAACTAATTATAAGTAAAATATTAGTTATAAGATAAGATAAGATAAGATAAATTTATTAATGTCCAACAAGAGACCAACAAGGGTCTAAGGGATTGGAAAGCAAACGGAACACCGAACCAACAGACCACCAAACAGTGGCCGGGAAAATAACCAAGAGCGAAAAAAGAAAGAAGAGAACAAGAAACAATAGGCAAAAAGAACAGACACAAGAGAATGACTAAGGATCATTTTCAGGTAGAAAGAAATCCAACACTGAAGGATAATGATCCAAATGAGTAGAAACCTCGGGTCGTTGTTGTGAGTTGCTAGAGATGTGTCGCTGAGAATTATCTATATATTCTACGAGATTAAATATTTTCTAAAGTAAAAATATAATAAATTTAATTAAAATAAATGATAATAATTATTATTCAACAATATTTATTTCAATTGGTATAATTGAACCTAAACTTTTAAATACCTATGAAAGACTATTTTTTAATCTTTTTACCAATGTAAAAATATATTAAATATTTGAACATAAATAATATTTTAAAATAATAGATAATTTATGATAAAGTTATAAAAGATGAAAATGTATAGAAAAATATTTTTTTAAAATTACCTATTATTAATTATGATTTTTAAATTATTGATGACATTATTTTGCCATTAGTACACTTAGTGAAAAATATTAACAGAGATCACCGGCAGACTAAAGCATTACCGCCAGACTACAAGCATCACCGGCAGATTACAAGCATTACCGGCGAACAGCGAGCATACCCGACAGAACACAAAGGTCATGAAAAATGCTAAGTATGAAAGTGACAAGCATCACCGGCGACCACAAGCATTACTGGCGACACAGTTTTGAGAACTAACCCGACAGGAACAGAAAAGGCATACCCGACGACAAGTTCAAGAAAGGAACACCGACGACCAAGAAAATCGACCGTCATAACCGACAGTCAGTTAGAGAACCCGCAAATTGTGGATCTAATTTTTACACGACGGATAAAGCAATGTAATTCTATTTATAGAGTTTTTATTTGTTTTAAATCATAACTTGAGGGTCAAGCAAGCTTTATGTAAATGTTTTAAAGCATCCTAACGGATCTAAAACATATCTAACTAAAGATCAAGGTCAAGTTGTAAACCTTGGATCTAGAGTTAACTTGTGATGCATGAATCAAGAATTGAGCCTAATTTAGTATAAATAGATGTTCAAACTCAATTGTGAGTTATGAATTCATTATTGTTGATAGCCACGCAGAGCATCTAAGGAGCAGAAGGCAGAATTCATGCAAAGGTCAGAAACAGAACACATCAGTTGTCAAGAACACACAGAGGCTACGGACGAGAAGATAAAGGTATTATTCAATCATGGAAGGATGATTACTAATATGTATGAAGCTTTATAGGATCTGTTATCAACAATTAAAGATTGCATACATCATCAGATCAAAGACTTATGTAGTTGCATTCTAACAAGTGCATCACATCTAAAATCTTTTTGTAGAAGGTGGACTTAACAGTTCTTTGCAAATCTCTTAACAGAGTGCACACTTAACAATGTTGCTAAAACTTCAAACGAAGTAGATCTTAACAAGTCTCCACTGTAATACTCCTAGCAGGGTAGGTCATCAGAAGTGACCAATTGTAAGCCTTAACCGACCCCTTCTTATCTGCAGATAGTAAAGTCTTGTGGGTAACAATCCCCACCGCAGTTTTTACTTTCTAACAGGAGTTTTCTGCGATATCATATCTTGTGTCATGTGTTATCTATTTTCATGAATGTTTCTGTTATGGTTACATACTAAATAATTTATGATATGATTGCATATACATAAAGAAAGATGAACAGTTAGATAAGATAATTTACAAATTGATGATTAAGGGTTAATGGGCTAACCAAAGAAAAGTTTTAGAGGTACTGATTCACCCCTCCCCTCTCAGCACATCATCTCAATATAATTCCAACAATTATATATATATGAAATTGTTATCCTTGACAACAAAGCCTTCATAATGATAGCTTCCTATTATTTTACATGCATCATGATTCACCCCTCTAACAAAATGGTCACTATGCTCATGTCCTTGAGCTAATTTTAAAACCCCATGAAGTCTCCACTTACACTTTTTTAATTGCCCTTTTAAAAAAAATATTAAGAAGAAAAAATCTAAATGTATTATAGTCGACTATGTCTCCTTAAGGGATATTGATGCCTCTTTCTACATGTCATTTCTTTTAACCATTTATCATTCATGTCGTAGTAAATGACAGTTTTTAGACAATAGGCAAAATATCTTCAAACAACGTTCACAAAACATAGAGTAAATTAGAAGGGAAAAAATTCCTTAGATTTTTTCATTATTCATCATTGTAATAAATCTCTAACCCTAGAACCTTGAATGCCCAAGACTGTCAAAGGTTAATTGAAATGAGAGCAAAGTCAATAAGAATATTTTATAGAAACTACTCAAGACTCAATAAGGTTCTGAACAATGCAATTACTTGAGATCTTAATTGATGCAGGAGCATCTAGAGTGTAAGAGCAATCTTGCATCACCCAAAAATATTGTCTATGTTTCAATAAGGGCTATCGTTGGACAGGGTTACTATTTTTGGCAAGTTTACTATTTTTAGTAAGTTGTTCATGTGAGCACAAATTGTTCCAGTTGCTTCCCTGGAGGTTCATTATGAATATATAATTTTGTTGGTAAAGTTTCATGGCAAGATCAAGTCTGGTTTTGAAGATATTGCATTTTTCAGTTTTGGTGGGGTGGTACAAAAACTTTGAGCTCAGTTTTGAAGGCCTTAGAGGCTCTAAAAAGGGGTAAAACTTTGATTGGCTGATAATTTGTGACCCCGAGACATACAATGCTTTGTGGCATTTATGAAATGGGGTCATAATAGCCAATCAACTCAACAGTTCACAAGTTATGGTTTTCAGAAGTTGGGCTTTCAGAACTCAAGTATCAATACAAAAGTAAAAGCAAGAAAATCACTTAAGGTGGGAAAATGAACCGTTGGGCACCAAAATGAGAAATTTCACTTTCTAGAATATTCTAGGGTGATTAATGGTGTTATTTATGTAGGGTTGAAGGGGGGTTTAGGGTTAGTTCCAACAGTGTAAATGGTAGCTCTGTCTTGTATATTATTGTAATGAAAATGTCCATGCAGTTGTAGCATGTTACTTTTCTAAATATTGTAATGTCATTTCATTGAAAATAATAGAAAGTAAGAGTTTATGTTCTTGCCATTGTTGTGTTCTTGCAATTATCTATTTATTTCCTTGTTGTGTTGTGTGTTTGATTGAATAAGGTGGTCCTTGTTGTGTTGTGTGTGTTTGATTGAATAAGGGGAGTTCCCTTCATCAAGTGGTATCAGAGCAGACATTCTTGAGTGTATAGACAGATCATCGAACATGAGGTAGTTTGCACTAGGACTATAGTTGTGGGTCTAAGATATAAGTACTAAAAATGCCTCCATGAAGGAACTGCGGTGGAAGAGTTATGGGTGTGATAGAAGAGCATTTTAGAGCCCTTCAGATGCAAGTGCAAGCACTACAAGAGGAGTTGCGTAGAGGAGCTAATATTAGGGCAAGAGATGAAAGTGAGGATGAATCTGAACAAGAAGGACGGTGTGAAGAAAAGAAAAAAATAGTTAGGGATCCTGAAGAAGCTAGGTTTTTTAGGGCCATTTCCAAGATCAGAAAGAGAGCAAAGCTTGAAGTTTCTACATTTTCTAAAAATCTTAATCCGGAAGAGTTGATCTATTGGATCAATGATATGGAAGATTACTTTGAGCATGAAGAAATAGAAGATCCTGAGAGGGTTAGATTCACAAAGGCCAAGTTGAAAGGTCATGCAAAAATTTGGTGGAAAGAAGTTCACTTGGAAAGGAATAGAAAAGGAAGGAGATGATAACAAGATGAGAACGAATGGTGGAAAAATTGAAGAGACGATTCATTCCTATTGACTATGAGCTTGATTTATTGAAGAAAATGCAAGGGTTCAAGCAGGTAGGGCAATCTGTCCAGGAATATATAGAAGAGTTTTATCTCGAGTCCTTATCAGAACGGGTCATTCTGAATCCAACAAGGAGAAGGTTTCCCATTACATAAATGGGTTGAGGCCAAGTATTCAAGAAGAGTTTATAATATTAATAATGTCTACCATTGAAGACACATATCAGTTTGCTTTGAAGGTAGAAGAAAAACTGAACAAGAAGTTCGAGAGCAAGCAAAGTGGAAGAAGTTGTTGTGGAAAGCCTAGTGGGTGGTCTTATGGAGGTCGAAATGAAGATTAGAAGAAGAATGGTGATTCTAGTAGTAGTCAGAATGGGAGGGGAAATAATTTCTATAACCCTTGTGATCAAAATAATAGAGATTAGAGGTGAAGAGGAAGAGGGAAAGGACCATGAAGAGGAGGTTTTCGTGGGACGTGTTTCCATTGTGGAGAAGTACATAGAGCTTATGAGTGTCCCCAACATCAAGGGAGGAAAAATAGAAGACCAGACGATAATGAATGAGTTGCACATATGGATGAAGATTCCAAGTCATCAAATTTTGAAGATGTTGAAAGAAGAGAGGTCATTGTCACCAGAAGAGCCTTGTTGAATAATGAGAAGGAACCTGAGAAAAGGGAAGAATTTATTTTGCACAAGGTGTAAGAGTAATGGTAAAGTATGCAATGTCATTGTTGATGGTGGTAGTATTGATAACCTTGTTTCAGGGGAAATGGTTGATAAATTGAAGTTAGAGAGAAGAAATCATACGAATCACTACCAAATTTCTTGGTTGCAGAAGGATCACAAGGTTTTGGTCAATGAACAATGTCTGGTAAAGTTCAAAATTGGAAACTATCATGATGAGATATTATGTAATTTTATTCCCATGGATGCTTGTCATCTATTGTTAGGAAGACCTTGGCAATTTGATCATTGTGTAGTACATGATGGGTATTTGAATACCTATTCTTTGACAAAGGATGGAGTCTGACACAAGTTGAAACTATTGAAGGAAACATACAAAAAGGTATGTAGTAATGCCATAATATGTTTAGTTGATGGAAGGAAGTTTCTAGAAGGCATGAAGCATGAGCATATGTGTTTTTCTTTAATTCCAAAAGTTGATAAAGAGGAAGTAGAAGATGTACCTATGGAAGTTGAAGATTTTTTGGATGAGTTTCATAATATTGTATCTGATAATGTACCTGATGGATTTCCACTAATAAGAAAGATTAATCATCAAATGGACTTGATTCCTAGAGCTAGTTTTCCCAATAAGGCATCCCATAGAATGACTCTAACAGAGAGTGAAGAATTGAATAGACAAGTGCAAGAGTTGTTGCAGAAGGGGTTGATTCGAGAGAGTTTGAGCCCATGTGTTGTACCGGTGGTACTAGAACCAAAGGAAAATGGGGAATGGAGGATGTGTACCAATTCTTAGGCTATCAATAAGATTACTATCAAGTATAGATTTCCCTTGTCGAGGATGGATGACATTATGGATTGATTGAGTAGAGATGATTACTTCACAAAG
>MU223643.1:2189761-2200615 GCA_018584345.1 Thuja plicata
GTGGGTGATCAACATAATCAAATGAAATAATACATGATGATCCTTCTTTCTAGTATATTCAATTTGTGAAGTCACATGTTGTACAAAGAAGTGTCAAAATTTAATTATCTTTTTTAAGGATTTTCAAATGAAATCCTTATACAATGGTGAAGTATAAATTAGATCCCAATAAATATATCTTATCTCATGTGTTTATGAAGTGATCAATAATTTATATTTCTTTTATATTATGTTCAGTAGTGTAGGCTTAGGAGGAAGATTGGCTATATTAGAGGTAAGGTGAGTTATTACAATGGAACATTTTGACATCTAGCTATTCCTTGATGTGTTTGAGCAACTATGTAATAATCACGTGAATCAAATGCAACATAAAAATTAGGATCATTTCTAAGAGGAGACAACATGTAATGAAAATTAGAACAAAAAGATTCATAAACCATATAGAGAATAGTGAAAGTGAGGGAATAAACATCAAAAGATAGAGTGTGATAGTACTTAACTAAGTGAATACTATTCTTTGTCACACTAGACGAAGAAAATGAGCAACTTTAATGTTGTAAATTGCATCCTAGATGCAATTTCACATCACATAAGCCTTCTCTTTATTTAAAATTAAGAAATTTATGCTCTCTAATCCTCAATCCCAATCACAAGTTCATACCTTATTGCCCTATATGATCAAATTATTAACTACTAGGCTTGGTTTTCACCTGGACACAAGTGTGTCATACAAATGTCTATACAACATGCTAGCATCTTATGAAAACCCTTGAATGTGCTAGTTGTTGGAATGTTACACTTGCCGTATTTTTTTAATATAACATCTTTGCCAACTTGCACCAACGTCAAGAATTGACTTCCTTTTTGCCAAAAACTCTCCATTTTACCTCCAATTCATCCTTTTGAACTTCATTGACTACATTCACTTTATTCTTACATATCAAAACTCTTGAAAAACATTATCTCATACACAAATCTTTCATTTTCACATCACCTCAGTTGCTTTGCTCTGCATACTCCATTGCACGAGAGAGTAGATTTCCGCAATCCATGAGATCAATTGGAAATCGTTTATGGATTTGATTGTGCAAGTTTTTTTGCATCAACATTTTAGATCACACTATGTGGTCCATCATCAAGATGAAAGAAAGAGAACATAAATTATAGAACATAAATTATAGAAAATAAGATAAGTAGTAGACTCAAGAAGCTAAAAAGAGGAAGAGAGGTGTCAGAGGAGGGAGACCAGATCAAGGGGAGAATGCCAAGTGGAAAGAAATGAACAAAGTACTAAAAAGGTACAAAGAAAAAACACTAAAAAATAAATAAGAAGGCCTAAAAAATAAAAATCCCTAATAAGAGAAACAAACTATATAAAAATTAAATAAAAATATGCGTGTGTGTGTGATATATATATATATATATATATATATATATATATATATAGAGAGAGAGAGAGAGAGAGAGAGATGCAAATACATAAACTAAAATATATATGTATGTATGTATAAATATATGTATATACATGTATATATTATTGAGCAGGTCGAATAACCAAGAGGGGGGCGAATCAGTTATTCCCACACAACTTTATAAAACTTTCTCTCTATCGGTTAACACTTAAATAGTTCCAATAAAAACTTAAGATTTTTTGGTTTAACACATTAAACATCCACAAAAATATAAACATGAAATGCACAAGAACACCAAAATAGAGAACACAAGATTTTACATGGAAACCCCAAGATGGGTAAAACCACGAAGAAACTAATTCTCATGAAATGTAAAAATGCTTGTTAGGGTGATACCGAAAGGTGATTTGATACAAAGGCTCACTACCAGAAATGCTCACAATTGGTCAGCTCACTGCCAATAAAGGGACTCACTATAAATACACAAGGGTTCACTGCCAAAAGATATGAAAATGAAATATAATCCACCTCTAAGATCTATAGATAGTTTTGTACAAACACAGATCTCCTTTGCATGAATTTGTAGTCACTTCACATATGCTCCACAAATATACCACACATATATTCACTTGTACATCATATACTTCACTCGGATACAAAAAGTTGTACTTCACTCAGATACAAAAAGGTTCTTCTTTATTTATACCGGTATCTTATCTTACATATGTCGACCATACACCAAAACATGTGATAACAATTATGCATTAGCTAGAGTATTATATTTAATTTATAGCATCATACCTAAATCTAGGATTAAAATAACACAACATTACATTATGAACTATAGGTCACAAATAAGATATTACAATGTTCATCATAACTGTCGATGTAGTTGAAAAGCCACAACCAAGACCAAAATATGGAAATCCAATGATCTTCAATACAAACAATGAACCCAGGGATCACCACATGTTGTAGCCAAAGCACCAAAAAAAAAGATGATCTACACAAGTTCCAGATATGAAAAGATATCAGAATGATCACTCTATACCAGGAACCAAGCAAGTGTCACCAGGTGTACCAGAAAGTGGAATCAGGTACACAGACTTAGTAATAATAGGAAGTATGAGATATATGTATTATGGAACATTCCTTTACACACCCAAAACTTCTACCAAGTTATTGTCATCGACAGACCACATAATATACCAACAACTCCAAAACCTGTCACTAAACAACTGATACCTCTAGAGTGTCGGTATAGATTTTTAGACATTAATGACAATCAATGCCACCATAATTATGCCAAGTCTAACAATCTTCCCCTTTGGCATTAATGGAAAAATTTCAGAAACAAAAAAAAAAAAAAAAGATAAGAAACCTATAGACACTCCCTCTGAGTAGATGCATACTACTTTTTTTGTTTCAACCAAAACTTCTCCCCCTTTTTACCATAATGGAAAAGGGACAAAAATGCACGAAAGAAAGGATTCTATGGTAAAACAACAATTTTAACTGTAAAAATATTTTTATACTTGTCCTTCAAAACTAGAAGCTCATTTTTCCACTCTGCAACAACTGCCTCCATGCAAGCACACAAGTTGTTGCACCCCACCAGCTTATCAAATGAACCTGTCCAATTTGAACTAAGAAACTCCTACACAAATCTTTCAACATCATAAATCATGCCAACAACATGCTTCATTCTAACTTATATCATGTCCTTCGCATGCCAGAAGGTCTTGATTAGGTCTTCTCTCTGCCTCTGATGGGCTAGTAACTCAGCCTGGAGATCTTCCACTCTTTTCCTCTGCTTTCCATCTTTTTCTCTAAATATGTCATCGGATTTTCCAAGCTCATTGAGTTTAACCTTAATCTTTTCACACTGACCCTTAAATTTTTCCACTGTAGAAGGCCAACAAAGGAAATATCGGTAGACATTAGTGATTTCTTTTAGGCAAGTTCTTGTCTGACCGATAATCAAGTATAAATTCTGCATAGCAGAATTACACTTCATTTCAAACTTCCTCTCCATGAGCCTGTAATTAGCACTAAGATGCAGTAAGTTCTTCTCAACCTATACGACTAATTCATCAGGTAACATACTAGATTTGCTAGATACTACAATTCTTTTACTAATCAAATGATCAACCAACAACCTCAACACACAGTTTTTGTTGGCCAAGGAGCATTCAGCCCACAAACCAACTACCTTGTCAAATTCACCATTATTCAACGTGACCATAATAACATCAAAATAAATTACATCTGACCCTACCAACGAGTCACTAGAACTCTCCTCTGCTTCAACTTCTTCAGATACCAAAACTTCAACAGTTTCCTTCCCTTTTTCAATGAACTTCATCCACTTAGGTTCAGATGATGAACCACTGATAACTACCTCTAAACTCCTCTACTCCGAAGAGGAATCACCGTCAATATGTTTTACCAGTATAGAACCAATAACCATAGACTCGGACTTGATTTTCTCTTGAAGAAATAGAAAATATGCCTCACAAGCATTAGTATTGTCCTCTAGTCCTTCTAGATACCTGTATATCTTCTTACTAACCAGAATGTCTATTTTCCACACAATATTTTGTTTACCAGGCAAAGAACCCATGAAGTAGAACACTAGACACATAACCAATGAACGAAAATTGAAACTGTAACATTCTTCCTTTGATATTTTTACATTCAACAACAAGTTTTCTAACAACATCTTACATACATCCATTTTCACATCCTCATTCATCTTTTGCATGTCATATATATGGCTACAACCAAAGTAGAACCTTCATGATTAAAAAATTAAACATTGTAAGACATGTTGTAAGTAACATACCTTACAATGGGATCCTTAATTGAGTAAATTGTGAATGTGCATTGATCCCTTCTGATCACCGTCAGGGCCTCCACCTCTTCGTAACTTAAATATTTTTTTGTAGGCACATCTCATTTACTACTCAAGCCTACAATTTCCTTGATCACATCCTTTTTTATGACACATGTTTTATCCAATAACAAAGTCTCTTGCTAAAACCTCTTTAACATGAAGATGAATTTTGTGTTTCCATACCATGGGAATTTGCCCCAAATATCAAGTCCTAGCTTCTTTACTTTCTTCATGCCATCCTCTAGTAGGCCAAATTCAAAGTCCTTTATGCGCACCTGATTGAACTCATTCAGATTAATGTTTTTCTTTCCCTTCTTTGATATAACACGAGTACCGGATTTAGGAGCCATGAAAAATCTATAAATCTCTATCATTCAAATGCTTTGCAATGAATTAAAACACAACTCCAAGCTATAGTGCCAAATGATTTGAAATGATATCCTTTTAAAACCATAACAACTTATGATTATAAATCCCACTCAAATTGATTATTGTTGATGCAATCAATGTACTTTGTGTATCAATCATTCACAAACTATCTTGTCATCATTAATGCATCAACTTTTTTCTTCGAAAACAACCCAGTTGTAATCGATACTTCAAGGAGGTGTAAGATTTGATGTGTTTAATACTCCCCTGAACCGCAGCTCTCAGGTCAATTGTCGGTAGGAATAGTACTGAAAATAGGATCTGGTACCACCGAAACCACTACACTACCCGATTTCTTCTCCTTTCTATATTCTATTTTCGAGATCCACTAGATTTTGCATCATGTTTATCACATCCAATATTTGTTGGTGTCTTGTCAGATTCACATGATTTAGCATAGTGACCTGTTTGTCCACACCTGAAACATTTTTCATTCCTTTTTCTGGATATCAATGATTTAAGTTTGCATTGACTTGCTTTATGACCAAAGTTATGATGCACATAACAATTTACTTGAAAATGATATTCTCCCTTTTTATTAGAAACTTGACTTTTGCACTCATTCTCCTCATGACCAAATTTATGACATTTATTGCATTGTGTTCTTTGAATTCTTCTCATTTGACAGTCTATTGCTTTATGACCATTTTTTTGCAAATATTACAACAACCATTAAAAGATAAATACCTTTGAGCATTCTGTTGTCTCATTGGTAACCTCTTTGTAGGTGAGTTCTGAAGATTACTAGTTACCTCGACTTTTGTTACAATATTGAAATCTAAAATATTATACACGCCTGACATAGAAATTCATCACACATACTAAAACCATCATCAAATTTCCATTTGATTCTGAGTTTCACAGTAATCATCTTTGGCATATTTAATTCCTTCCTTAAAAGAAAGCAAAAGATGAAAAACTCACTCTGCTATATAGAGAGATGAATTAAAATATTCCTTGAATATATATTCGATTCATGTAAATTTTTAAATCACATACAAAGACAATAGTATGAGTTGGTTCATGATTCCATTGTTCATTAATTATCAAGGCATAGTTCATACATTGATCAAACAAAGGTCGTATGAATCATACCCTAATTCATATATTACCTGTCCTTCTAAAATAAAAACAACTTGGGAGCCCTTATCAAGTGATCTTGGAATCCCTTTTATAACATAATCCCACAACAAGCTTTGGATCACTTGATCAAATCCTACTTGAAAAAAAATCTAAATTCCCTCCGAAATGTCACAACAAGACAGATAAACCTGAGCGAAATCTAAAACAAACTGCTCATAATGAAACCAAAAATTGTTGAAGCTGCAATAATAAAATCTTCAACTGTCCGGTGATGTGGATGCAAAGAAACAACTAGATGGTCAAATATAATAGGAAAAAAGGCCAAGTTACTTCTTTATCCTTTAGATAAGTTAAACTTTGAAGCACATGGGACACCCGTAGCTTATCTCCAACAAAGGAAATGTGTCCACCTATTGTAACTAATCAACTTCTTCAACAACATTTTGCCTTGTCACAATAAATCAAAAGCATCAAGTATAAGACAAAAATGAAGGAACCATTTTCCCTTTGCTTAGTTTGAGTTTTCTTGCCTTTGGAAAATATATCCCATCTATTAACCTCCTTGTCTTCAGGCTAGTTATAAATTTTCATCTCTTCCAACTAATTCACGGCCTCTGTCCACCTGACATCTATTATTGCATGAGCATCTAATATAAAATCCACCTTACATCCAAAATACCATTGAATTCAGACAAGTCCACAACATTATCACTATTAAGCATGGTCTCAATATTGGGAGAAATCAATTCAAGTTCTCCACTCCAATATTCAATGGACTTGACATTATTACTGTTGTCATAGATAGAAGGGATTAGTGGATGGAAACTATCAATAAATGATTGGAATTTCCCTTTGATTAATTGTCCCTTACCCTTGAAAAATGACAATGATGAAGTCAACAAAATCACTTTATCTCTAGTCTCCTCAATGACTGCAGACATATCATACCTATACAACAAGGTTGTTTCCAATTGATTCATTTGCTTGTTTCTAGCTTACCATTGTGCAAATAATGGTTCTAAGAACAAAATAGTTTCCTCATAGAACTTCTATGTTTGAATTAATGATATATAATATCTATGAACAATACTCAACTTCATCATAATTATGTTGATACAACGTTCCATAATCTGCATCAAACAAATACACCCTTCTTTTGCACAGCTTCATGTAAACTCTCAATTATGCCTACATACTCTTCTAATTTAAATTTCACATCATCAGGTATTGACTTTTCACCCTAAATAGGCTGATTATCAACTTGTTGAGTTGAAGAAATAACAGGAAAGTTCTATGAAGTATACATTTCCAATTCTTTTGTTAGGTCAACATTTTCAATCAAAGTATCTTCATACTTTTTAGGTAAGGCAATCTTATCAAGATACATCTCATAATTTTTCTTCTCCATATCTTAAGCCTTTCTTTGTTTAGAAATGAAACATGGCTAAGCAAATCAACAACATCCACTGCAGAAGTATTTTGAACAGTCTTAACTATTGTATCTCCCCTTCTCTCTTCTCCTATATTTATTATGTGGGGCTTATGGGTGGAAGGATCCAAAGACCAAATTGCTAATATTTTTGACTTAGGATCAAAATTTGATCCTCTTAAGAACTCACCAAACTCAAAATCAGACTTAAAAAAGGGTCAACTTTTTTTTCTAACCCGATCAAGAAGAAAAGTAGATTGTAAATCCCAATCAGGCAGTAAAAGCATACCACTATTCATAACCAATGCTTTTTCTTGTTCCACTATTAACTGCATAGAATTTGGATCAAACTATTGTAATGTAGTCAGTATTTATTTCTCAAAGCTGGTACCCTCCTCATTTGATTCCATTTGCTTTTTCAATTCCCTTCATTTCTATTTAACAAGAAAACTCTTAAACCCATCAGTATGAATGAAAGAATCATCACTCACAAAGTTCCGAGCTATTACTTCTCTATCATTAATCATCTTAACCAAATACAAATCATTACCTTTTTCTAATTTTTCCTTTCCTTTACCTTTTAGTTTCCTTCTCATTTCTCGGGTATATCTATCAAACCTATGAGTTCCCACCTCTGTCATCTTTGTGAGCATTTACACCAACTAGTGTATCAACTTTGGCTATCTTTGCTGGTGGTTCTTGAACAACAGAGGCTCCAACACTAGAGGCCTCATCATAACCATAATAATTTTCAACACTAGAGGATTCATCCTATGCAAGAATTTGTTGAATAGGAGCTGCAGGCCCCTCTGGTAATTTTTCCATGAGAGTATCATAATCCTTCAACATTTGTTCTACTCTTTCTAAAGGAGACTTGAATCAAGATAAAACCCAGTAAAGTTATGATCAAGCTCTTTCAACCTATCCTCACACATTATCAAATCATTCAGTTTGTCTCTATGAGTTTGTATTTCAAACTATAAAGTAAGATTCCTCACTATATCTTCATCAATAAGTGGTTCATGTGAGGAAATTTCCACCCAATTGATAATCTTTCCAAATGTTGTTTTGATAAATGATTCTAGATCACTGAATCTTGCAGGATTTGTAACCATTATGTATTTCTTAAGGAAATTGTCGAGCTCTTCTAAATTTTTCTTCCGTACTGAAAAATCCAAAACATTCCACAGTCTAACCAAGAATGTGCCTCTTCTCTTATGATCGAAGTAGCCCTTTTCAACTAAAAAAAAATGCCACATGAATTCAGTCACAACAATTCTAGGAGGTAAAAAAATTGGGCGGATATGAGGTGGCTGAGAACATCCATAAACCCTTAATACAGTAAACTCATCAAAGAAGTAAAAATCTCCCCAATTATGAGAGATAGGCCATTTTGGAACAATTTGATAGGGCCTCAATAGTCTTCTAACCATGACATCTAACCTTTCCTTCTTTATGTACCAAGTAAGTCCATGATTGGAGATACAATACAATTCTCAAAATAGAGAAAGCAAGAAGAAACATAAATCATGTCCCAAACCCTATTCCATAATTGTGCAGGCAATGGGTCGCCAAAATTATCCTCTTTTATTAAAATAAGACTATGATCCACAGACTCAACATTGCAAAAGAGAATAAGATGACACAAGATTGAATAGAACTTAAAATTTATCACCTTAGGGATTTCTGAATTTCAACCAAACTCTCGTGCAAAGCCTTAACCAAATATCCCACAAAGTCATAATCAGTATTGACTTTTGGGTTCTGGATTTCCATTTCCGTCATTGAAAGGTCTTTTGGATCTGTAGTGTCACAATCAGAACCTAAAACTTTGCACAACCCATACACTGTGTAAGACAAATAATTATGAAAGCCCTTAAGCTCAAACAACACTTTCACATTCTTGGGTAGATGAATAATTTTCCTATCAAATCCTCTTGGCATGTACCTAGGAATTACAGTTCGTTTCAACACCTCCTTGTGAGCCTGATAATTTATTTTTTCTCTATCAAAATCTATGTCTATGTAAGTGACCCCTAAAATTTGAAATGCATCTATCAAACTCCTCCTGTTTATAGAAAATAGGGCTCTTTTGTCTGCCCTTCTAATTAACCTAGTAACTGGACAATATGCTTTAGCCAATTCCCTAAAAAAATTGACATCTACAAAGACATTTGGTACAATGAGCCTAGCTAAATTGAAATCCCAATGATTTGACATAGGTGGCCCTTTAAACCTATAGTTGAAAAAATAATTGAACAATGACCATCCAGAAGATGGTGTCCGAGGGTTTTTACACACACTACATGAATCTTTCCATTCAAATTCATTTGTAGACTGACTGTTTATTGACCCATGTAACAAGTCTACAAATTCCCGCTAGTAAACTTTACATGGGGCTTTTGCAGAAGTACCAGAACTTTTAGAAACCTCTTGACTCATCACTAAATTAGTGCACAAAACTAGAAGCAATGAAAATAAGTTTTTTCTTAGAACATAGCAAAATTAGACCACCTACAATTTTGCCTTGACAACAAGCAAAATACCTTCTTTACACTTCCTGCACAATCACTGGCTCCGCACCTCACTTTTTTGAATGCAATTGGGTGACAAAAAACAACTGAATACATGCATTGATGCACATAATCTTGTTGTTACCAAAGCCATCTCTTCAACATTAATTCACATGCTTCAACTGTTACTCACAACTAGTTGTGGTTTGTCCTATTTTTCTTTCAATTTGGCCCGTCAATTTAATTTGCATCATATACCAGAGAAAATGAATTCCACATCAGCAAATTTTTTTCTTACACTCTAGTTGACACCACCTTATTCATGCAACCTCTTTATTTTGTGTCATCTAATAGTCATTTTAAATTTTTAATGACACACGTCATCTCCTCGTCACCCCACGACCATCTTATCTTAACCCCTATTAACTCTGTGAGGCAACGACAACAAACCTTAGTTAAGTCCCTTTAGCTTTAGCTGCGACCTCACAACCCTCAACAGTAAACAAAAGTTAACCATTGTGAGGCAGTGACAACAAACACTTTAACTCCTACGGTTAGCATGAAAAGCAACACGTGGCACCTCTTCGCTTGCCCGTGAAGCCACATGTCCCTTACTCGCCAGCTTGCGACCATAATTTTCCTTTCTTACTAACTGTGGTGAGGATGCGAGCAAACCTTTCACTAACTATTACGACTCCCACCGCAGCCTCACGACCGCTACACCTCATTTACTTCTAATAGCTGGGTAAAAGAACAATAATTTGTCACCCTTTTACAAAGGAAAAGGACGGCAAAATCAAAGTTGTTTAGCTTCAATAGTATAAAAGTGACATTTATGTTTGGAATTTGAAGATGATGTAAACTAATAAAATGTTTTAAAATGGATGAAGTTTATGATTAATATTTTTAATATTTTTTTTGAATAGTTTTTGATTTTTTTTTTAATGTTTAAAGATGATTTTTCAGCTGCAGAAACATGCTGAAAATTAGGGGTCTAGTTCCCGCCAAAACATTATATGTAAATAAACATTTTTTCCCCTAATTTCAAAATATGTTATAGATGACATATATAGCTAGTGCATGAAGAAATAA
>MU223643.1:2205534-2265414 GCA_018584345.1 Thuja plicata
ATATATATATATATAATTTTAATTAATAATTATTTACAAAAATAAAAATTATTATAGATTAAAAATTAAATGATACAGTACTTTTATATTATATATTATAGAATAATATATTATATATTAGAAATTTTAATAATTATTTATAGCATTTATATATATTAAAAATATAATAGATTATATATTTTAGAATATACAATAATTATATATTATAATATTGTTAAAATATATTGTAATTAAAATTTGTAAACAATAAAATATAATAATAAAATATTAAATTAGTGACTTAGGATTGGTTCATTGCCGCAAAACTAATTCACGAATGGTACACAACCGAATGCAATAGTATATTGCCTAGGACAAATACAATAACATATTATTAGTATATATATCTTTAAAAAATCTATATAAAATATGTCAAAAGATATAAACAAACAAACAACAATAGATATAAAGTAAGTTATGACCAGATTAAAAATTTAAATATGAAAAGATGCAGAGGGGTGGGAGAAACAAAGAGAAAGTGTGTACCAGCTGCAAAACGTTTTTTCAAAGTGAATGATCTCCTGCAATTCCAGCGATGGTCGAGGCTCTTAAGGATCGGACTCAGTTGGGCCAAAACATTTCCTCTGTAATCATGGTTGCCTAGAACTGCGAAAAAGCATTGACCCATCACTTCTCTTCAAACTTGAACTACGATGAACCCATCTCATTCTTATTGAGTTCCTTGTTTTAATGTACCAAGTTTTCAACCATAAATTTAGGAACTCTGCCATAATAAACTGTAGAAACATCATGTATTTAATAACTTCAACATACCAGCATACCACGGCTTTTGTAGGCTCTTGGCCGTATAAATGTCAGAAAATGATTCTCGAAAGCTTTTGTCTGCCACACCTGTGAGCCCATTTTCATAGAAGTTATCCCCAGTTGAAACTATAAACTCCACCTGAAGTTCCTCCCCTATTCTTCCCAGCTATTCATCATTCATGCGTACAACACCACCAATGGATATCACTAGTCATTAAAACAAAACTTGACTTTTAAAAACCTTTTCCCAGATTTTGATGATGGGTTAAGTATCATAATCTGAATCTGAAGTATTAAAAAACAAAACTCTATTCTAAAATTTAACATTGGTTATGTTAAAACATGCATTTCTCTTTTGATAACATATATATCTTAAAATTAATCTGGTATCCTTGTACACATTATAGAATTTCTTTGCTTCAAAATGGAAAAAATCTCTACTTACAGAAATAGAAAGTTGCATTCATTAGAATTGCATTTGCAGCTAGATAGAAAGTTGCAATGATTAAAATCAAATCTTTTATACCTTCTACTGTGGAAATACAAAACAAATCAAATCTTGTATGAATTTAGATCTTTTAAATGAAAACATGTAGGCAATGTCCATGTTATCTACTTTGTTGCCTTGTTTACTGTTGGCTTTTTGGTTTTCTCACAGATGTGTTTCCATGGAGGGGGGCTTCCTAAAAAATAGAGTTGTGGTTGCTGAGATTTTTTAGGAATATTTAAAAGTTAGTGGTCCCATGAATTTTGTAATGCATTTCAGCTTAAAAGTTTAAGCTGCTAAATTTAAGGAAGTTTTTTGTATACAGCACATAAAAATTAGAATTTTTGGTGAAAAAAATAGATAATTGACACATGGTAAAAATTATTCCTAAGCTGGTGGGGCAATTTCTAGCCCCACCCATTTTTTCCTGCTTAAAATCACAAATCTAAAAAGTAGGACCTCCTATTAAAAATTGTCATGGGACCTCCACTCCACAAAAATAGAGCTTAAGCCCCCTTCATGGGACCCCTGCCTTAGGTTAAATTTGTAGGTTACATAAATACTGTCATTGTAGGTTACATTTGGCCTAATGAACTTCATCCAGAAAAAAATTCAAATTTAAATCTAGAAATTAAATATCACACAAACACTCACACAATCAAATTCAAGAACAATACAATTCTGAAAATCATATCCCTGCAATCTAAAATCACTGATTATTTGTTTTAGCAACAAGAAATACTAAATCTACAATAATATTTGCTAAAACTTAAAAATTGTTGACAAAAATTACAGTGGAGATAATAAACAAATCATATCTGAAATGTAATTAAATCTTCTAAATAGAAACATGTCCCTGAATTGTCTACTTTGTTCATATTGGTCTGTTTAGTTTAGTGTTGGTTTTTTGTTTTTCTTTCACACATGTATTGAACTTCTATAATACTGCTACTACAATTTATGCTTATCCCAGGAAAAATTCACCCAATCAAATTCAGAAACAATATATACTAACATAGATAACCTTGAAAATTATATCTGCAATCTAAAACATCAGACAAAAAAACACAGTTTGAGAGCATACCTGATATGCCACTTCGGACTGGTTATAATTCCCCTTCCTTCCCCAGTCACCAACTACTAAGAAATTCAGAGACCCATTTTCCTGATTGATCAAATCAATCTTATCCTGAACCGATGAAAAGCAGCTCCCACATAAGAAACACAAGAAAAACAGGACAAAAAGACCCATTCCCTTGAACTCCATATTAGCCCAGACAAGTCTGATGAACGCCACGGCACTGTTAAATCAAAGGCAATATATACAAACTTTCTACCCAAGGTTTGGGAATCCAACTCCAAGCCAATGAAATGGGTTTACCGATTGCATTAGAAAATCAAGGGGAAAGACAAAACTCTCTTCTGAAGAATCCAATTAACCAGAGGTCACTGAAAACACCCAGTAAAACACCACAGTGGATTCCTCTGTAGAGAATATGCGAGAATTGATGCTCATAATATACCAAGAATATAACAAGTCTTCTTTCCGTATACAATGTTATTTGCTTGGTGATGGCGATACCTGCACAAAATTGTGTGTTTCACATTACACGGGATTCACATTGCTTGGCTGAAAAAAATACTAGCCGTTCGATTTGTCTTGCCAAATAAGAAACCTCTTTTGGAAATCTTACTAGCCGTTCGATTTGTCTTACCAAATAAGAAATCTCTTTTGGAAATTTTTCCTGAGGCAGGTTGGTACTTTAAACCTCCAAGAAACCAATTAGAAAACTGTTTTAGAAATCTTGCCTGGTACAGGTAGTAGGCACATGAATGAAACTTCGAGGAAAGGGGCCATTTTTAAATTCATTGGGTGGGCCAGTTGAAACAAAACTTGTCTGCATCAACTAATTGTTCCCACATTAGATAATTGATGTGAGAGGTTATCAAATTGTACAAAAGAACAGAAACCAAACTTGTCTTTCATGAAAATGTCACATTACACGTAGAAATTTGTGAATAGAATAGTGATAACGTGAAGAAATTAAATTGATGGTGCTAAGGCCACCACCGTCTTTTAGAATTTTAAAAACTAATTTTAGATCTGTTTTGTTAAAGACTGTATTGGATGACAGAAGAATCTTTATGTTGGAGGATTGTATTGAATCAGGTGGAGGTGTTACATGAATTATGTTCTTGTAGTGTAGTGGGTTTTATGAGAGGGGAAAAGTTATGTGATAAATTAAAATCTTATGTCATAAAGGAGTATCTACTTCTTTTTAGATTTTAGAGGATGCTTTAAAGTAGGGTTCAAAATTTCTTTATGTAGTGTAGTGGGTTTTATGAGAGGAGAAAAGTTACGTGATAAATTAAAATCTTATGTCATAAAGAAGTATCTACTTCTTTTTAGATTTTAGAGGATGCTTTAAAGTAGGGTTCAAAATTTCTTTATGTAGTGTAGTGGGTTTTATGAAAGGGGAAAAGTTATGTGATAAATTAAAATCTTATGTAATAAAGTAGGAGTATCTACTTCTTTTTAGATTTTAGAGGATGCTTTTTAAAGTGGGGTTCAAAAATTTTCTATCTACTTTTTAAAATTTCAGTGTCACATGAAATTTATCTATAATTTTTGTTAGAGTATTAATTACCACGCATGTTCCAATTACTATACATTAGATTTTGCAAATTAAAAGTTCATTAGAAAATCATTTATGAGTCATCAACCACCCATTTTTTGGAAAAAGTTAGTAGTTAGATCAATTGTGCAAGTTTATTAGTACTAATAGCGCACGATTGTTGGGGCACTTGTGTAAAAGTACTGATCAATTGTGCAATTTTTTTTGTTGTCAAAGCAAATGGGTAATGGGGCAGTAGGGAATATGCTTTGGATGACACTTTGAAATGACCACTTTTTGACCCTTGCACACATCGGTTCGTCTTTACTACCCAGAAGCCAAAACAATAACTATAAGCAATGAAGTCACATGCGAAGACAACAAAAAAAATCATCAAAATCTGTTGTACTGTTTAGAATTTATGGGTGCACGAACATGGATATAATGACTACTCGTACACTTCTCCTAGCTAATATAATTATAAATTTAGTATTTCTAGCTGTTAAAATAAATAATCATGAAATCACTACCTTCTTGAAAATATTAAATTTAGAAATTTAGAAATCAGATTTAGCCAATATAATTGGAAAATTAGTCGAAGACTTGTAATATATTACACATCTTACTAAAACGAATTAGATATAATGCATCACTTGTTTTTAGAATTTTTTTGTTGTTGTGATCAAGAGTTGGGCAAACAAAACATGATATACAAAGGATGTTGAATATACATTATTTTAATACTTTTGATTCAATGAAAGACATAGAAAAATCTAGTTGTTTCCATTAGAGCTAATCTCTTACACCTCTTGAAGCACCTTTTCATTCATCTTGACTTTGCCCTTGCCACACCATTCCTCAATAAGAAAAATATTGAGTTTATAATATTTGTTGTGCATTCCTATAGACAGGTCTACATAAGACATGTCCTTGAGTGTTGAGAGCCATTTTGAATTCATATAAAGAATTGATAACAATAACTTCCCTAATAGCTAATAGATAGCGCTAACCTCAACTAAGGTAGCTAAAGGATTCCATAAAATATCCCTCCTACAATTATTGCACCAACATGAACATAATTATGTACTTGGACTTATGTTAAATTTGACTAAGATAGATACATCCTTGATATAGTTCTTGATGGCTCAAGGTATATGCACAAAGATGAGACAAAAAATGGTAAAAAAAGTCTAGGAAGTGAATTAGAGAATAATGTTTTTGATTAATGTAAAAACAGGTTTTGAAGGGACCTGAAACCCTTTAACAAGTGGTCACCACCAGAATTTTCAATGCACAAAACCAACTAAACCAAAAGATCACAAGTACCAGTCCAACTATAAAAAGAAAAGTTGCCCTTAACATAAACAATATAAATGACAACAAAAAGACAACAAAAAATGACCCAACAACACAATAAAAAACCAAAAGACAACATAGAATTAAGTCAGGTTCTTCAAAGTGGACCAACTACTTGAAACTCAAATTGGTTCATATTCAGAGGCACCTTCTTCATCTCCTGAAGGTCTCGAGGAGTCCTCTCAACCTTTCTTTTCATATTAGCTCTGGTTCTTTTGCTCGACTTAGAAGACTCTTCTGACCCTTTGTTTTTATCCTAGTGTGAGTCCATAATCAGTTTGTCTTGATTTTCCTTCTCCAAACTTCCAATCATTGTGTTCACGCTATCTGTAGTGTTCTTTATGACCTTATGGCTTAAATTCGTTATGGTCTAGAGTGTGTCCTTGGTATTTTTTTCTTGTCTTCAAATTCCTTCTTTAGTTTCTCAATAGCCTCCACTGTCATATTGAGGCAGCCAACCACAAAAATTTTCTCATCCTCCGTCCATAGGTCTTTAATAGACAAGCTTTGCCTATTAATGTTACCACTAGCCTCCATCACCTCAATTTCGCTATTCATAACACTTTGTTTGATCTGAATCTCTTTAATATCATGGAACACCTATTTGAAAATACTAAAAAAATCTATAGCACTATCTCTAACCATACCATAATATTAGTAAAATATTCACGATCTAGTTTCCGATGGTGAGAGTCAGCATTTAGCTCCACCTAGGATCCACGTCTGTCATCGCCATGGGAAACACAATGAGATGAGAGAGAGTCTCTTGAATCAGGGTAGGACTCAGTAATTTCCTTTCTGGGCCTACAAGGAAGGTCTTCTATAGCCACTTCCTTCCCTTTCTCTTTCCTAGCTGTGATATTTCTACTTTTGGCACCACGTATTTCATCAATAGGGGAGGGGGAACATATATGTCTTTCTCAGACCCACTAGGAAGATCTCCCATAGGCACAGTCTTATTATCCCCAGCTTTAGCCCTTTTCCCTTTGTCACCACCTCTACCGTCCTTAGGAGAAAGGGAGGAAGACCTATGTTTTCCGTTCAATTTTCCAGAACTTGAGGTGGGGGATATAGAAATATCTTTTCCCTTCCCCTTAATTTTACCCCCCGTAATGATTTTAGTATTGAACTTTATATTCTTTTTAGGGTTTTTGGGGGGAAGTGTATTCCTCCTCCTCTACCTCAGTATCCCATTATTTCTCTTCAAAACACTTAATGCTCATTTTCTCTTCCTCTAAAATAGAGATAATATTGGAGGGGGTCGACAAAGCTTTGAAATGATAAAAAATCAAAACAAGAAGACCTTCATGAAAATCCAAATTCTTAACAAGATTTTTCCTGTGTTCCTTAATGCTAGCATTGAGGGAAGACAACAAGAAAAATGGGAACAAAACCCTCACCTAGTGTCTAAAGTTATTTAACAAAACAAAATGGTGACCGAAGGCTCTTGTGAATTGACCATCCAAATTTATATACTTTATTATAACCTTTAGAAGCTCCCTCTATACCAGTTTTATCTTCGCGGTATCATAATTGCCCTTCAAAACCTTAATGAGGTCCTCTTGTTATTTCTTAGATTTGGGGAATTTTTTTATGGTAATGTCTGAGTATTTTCTATCTCTATATATAAATTCAAGTCCTCCATAGGAAACCCCGTGACCTTTGAGATGAGATTTTCATCAACAGTTACCTTTCTGCCAAAAAGAGTCAAGTTCCCATCTTTCCACTCCTTAGCAAATATCTCTGTCACTTTTGGATCCCACCTATGGAGCTTCTCAATGTAGGGAGTTAACCCGTCTTTCACCAGCAGTCACCATATAGTGGGATTATTCATTATATTGTCACAATCGATGGTCTCCACATGACACCTTTCACCACCCATCTGTAGACTAGTAGAGCTTGAGAGCTGACAAGTTTAGTACTTACCTTTTTTTTTTTTGTCTTTTTAGTGTTTTTGGGGGGCGTGTATTCCTCCTCCTCTACCTCATATCCCATTGTTCCTCTTCAAAACACTTAGTGCTCATTTTATCTTCCTCCAAAATAGAGACAGTATTGGAGGGGGCCAAAAAAGCTTTGAAATGATTAAAAAAATCAAAACAAGAAAACCTTCATGCAAAATCAGATTCTTAACAAGATTTCTCCTGTGTTTCTTAATGCTAGCATTGAGGGAAGACAAAAAGAAAAATGTGAACAAAACCCTTACCTAGTGTCTAAAGTGATTTAGAAAAATAAATGGTGCCCGAAGGCTCTTGTGAACCGACCATCCAAAGTTATATGCTCTATTATAACCTTCAGAAGCTCCATCCATACCAATTTTATCTTCGTAGTATCATAATTGCTCTTTGAAACCCAAACGAGGTCCTCTTGTTCTTTCTCATATTTGGGGAATTTTTTGATGGTAATGTCTGAGTATTTTCTGTCTCTATAGAATTTCAAGCCCTCCATAGGAAACCCTATGACCTTCGAGATGATGTTTTCATCAACAATTACCTTCTTGCCGAAAAGAGTCAACTTCACATCTTTCCACTCCTTAGCGAATACATTTTTCACTTCTGGATCTCACATGGGGAGCTTCTCAATGTAGGGGGTCAACCCACCTTTCACCAATAGTCGCCATATAGTGGGATAATTCCTTATATTTTCACAGTAGATGGGCTCCACATGACACCTTTCACCACCCATCAATATACTAGTAGAGCTTGAGAGTAGAATGACCAAAGTAGATTGCCAAATAAGCCACAAAATAACCCAAAAAATATATTGGAAATGATGCCATAATCAGACCCAAAATCCACTCACATGTATCATGGCATTGGAAATAATGAAATAATACCATAAAGGTATTATGACACACTTCATAAGGACTATCATTGAAATTATTGAAAGGAAAGGTGGTTGATTCCCCTTTCGTGAATTCTGTCATAGTTGAACAGAGGTATGAAATCAATATCCATCTTGTCACCCATATTCCATGTCATAGTTTCAATAGCTTGGACCCCTTTATTGGTGACAAAATTAGCCAACATGTTGGTTTCCCTATAAGCATAGGAAACAACACATTTTTCAAAAGAATCAATAATATCTTTTGATAATTTGATCTAGCGATCAATAGTCTAGGATGGCTTATAGTTCCCTTTGAGGCATTGATTAATATTTTTTGAATCTCCTTCAAGTCAGACACATTTTCATCTAAGTTGGCGGGAAAGATTAAGAACTTGATAGGCCTCTATGGCTTCAGTAAGGTGGTTGGTCTAGCTACCCAAGGGGAGTTCCACTGATGAAATAAACATGCCATTCTCATCTCTGATCTCTCCCCCACACCCAACTAGCCCCATATTACCTTTGGCCATCTCATCAAAGTTAATTCTCACACATAGAGCAGGAGGAGCAATCCAAACACAACCATCTCTAGGTTTCTTTATGGGTTCTAAAACCTTTGTGATATCTATCTTGACTTTCCAAGCCTCAACAACCCTGTAGTCATTATCCTAGTATATGAGTTTCCCTTTAGTAATTGGATTGAAATTGAAGCTATTAAGGTTCTCCTCAATAGATCTAAAGATTTTTCCAAAAACAATATCTACTGGGAGAGCCTTGTCTCTAAAGATTCTTTTATTGCATTCCTTTAGAATTCCCCAAGCAACACACGAGAATATATATGACCAAAGTGTTTTCAGAACTTGATTGGAGGAAGGCGATATCTGTTAGTATTTAAAGGCATTAAGAGGGGGTGAAATGGTGCACCCACAAAATTGTAACACTTCTTATACAAATTCCATAACAACCAACACGCAAAAGATAATATTACATAAAATTTAAGAAAATAAACCATTCACACAAAGTAATCACAAGACACAATATTTTTCTCGTGGAAAACCTTGTTAGAGGGAGAAAACCACATGTGAGATGATACCCACAAATTTCACTATTGCACCAAATAAATCTTCCCTATTAGGAGCAATTACAAACACCCTGCTAAGGGTATACCCGGTTAAGAGTGTCTTTAGCCCGGTTAGAAGCTAATACAAGTCCTGTTAAGAACTACCCTGTTAAGGGATTACAAACTCCTTCTAAGAGTTACCTAGTTAGAGGATTTATACTTAAAATCATATTAAATATCCTACTCACCCTATTAAGAGTGACCTTGTTAAAGGATTTCACTTTCAAACCTATTAGGGCTTTCCTTGAGATAGACCCAAGAGTAAATGACCTGATTATGACACTTCATGTTTGACAAATCCACTTCAATTCTGATCACACTGCCACCTTAAGCATCCAACAACTTCACATTATAAAAATCACCTATCTCAATGCCTCAAATCTCCAACTACTACCCTAAAAATTGATTTCATCCTTATTTTATAACAACTTGTCCAAGTTGACCTTTTGCCCTAAAAAATTTTACCCACTGACATAAAAATCAAATCCGATCCTGCCAAAATGCATTGGTCCACTCAACAAAGTCAAAAAAAAATTATCCAATTCATAAATAATCATTTACAAATTTTAAAATAGATTGGTTAGCTGGTCAAATCAAACTTGCTCTGCCTGTCTCCTGTTCTTCCTATTAGTGTCGCTTCAATCTTCAATAACTTGCTCAATTATTCAATCTAACTGATGCAATTGTAGATATATCTATATACACTTTTTTAGATGATAAATGCATCATCACACACCTTAAATTGATCTCTAACTCTAAATATAGTTGCTTGTACCTTGCATACTGTCTTCTGCCTCATTGACTGAACACTTAGTCATCTCTTCAATTATATCCTTCAACACCATCGGTAAAACTGATCTCATGCCTCCAATAGATCATGGTTCCATCAATGATAGCACTACAACACACTCACATGATCAAAAAATAGATCACCTTCATCAAATGCCAACAATCTCCCCCTTTGGCATTGATGACAACACTTAGAAAAATAAACAAAAATTTCCTAAGTGTCTAACTACTTGCATAAATTAAAAATACATTACATTGCAAAGAAGTAAACTAATTACCGATAGCTCAATAGCTCCCCCTACAAATTAAAAACATGTATACTACGCCCTTTAACCATTACATTCATGGACTTGGCCAAATTTCAACCTTATACACTACTCCCCCTTTGACAACAATGGAAAAGGTATGGCAAAAAGGTGTCAAAATTTTATTTATGTAAGAGTAGCAACACCTAATTACATTCGACTGAAATCATCATTGAATCTACTCTTCAAAATCCTTAGATCAATGTCCCAATTATTTATTAAACTATCCACAATTGCAATCTATCCACTTTGCAAAAATGCTAATTCTTCTAGTCCATAAAATGTGCACACATCTAGAAATGCTAAAGTCTTCTCAACTTCCATCACACCATGTTGCAAAATATCTAGCTTGGGAATCAACAAACTGTCTAACTCCATCAAGTTATAAATTATCTTGTCTTTCTCATTCCTGTTTGATTTCAACTTGTGGTTTATGTTACTAACCTTAGCACCAAAGTTAGTAGTAGACTCATGTATAGGATCAAAATTTGAAACAAGCAACCTAAGCTCCTATTGAGCTTCACATTTTCCCCTTTCTAAATCTTTCAAAAACTGAGAAAAGTCAGAGATTGATTTAAGAATCTTTCCACCATCATTCAATGCACCCCTTAATCGATTGACAACCAATGTAAACTTGTTTTTTTGTTTGTGACAATTGATTGTGCCAACTTCTCTGATCCCTTCTTTTCACATACCTTTTCTTCTCTCAAGACTGCAACATCCTATATGCTCTTCATTTCATCATAGGTTGCAGTGACCAAATGGGCTAACTTCTCTATCGTTGTGGAAGTCTCATCATACTTCACATCACTTAATAACTCTTAAAGTAAATCTCTGGTAGAGAGAATTACTTGTGCTCCTTGTTGCATCATTTTATGTGTAGCTTTTGATTTAATTGTCATAGCAAAGTCTATCATCTCTTTGAGGTTCGTGGTGCTTAAGTCAATCTATCCTTTAATATGTATATCATTGTCAATGCTCATTTTGGACTGTGTGGGAGGTGTTACCTTGTCTTAATTTTGTTCCTTTTCAATATTTTCCTCCTTGTGTACATGTTTCTCTTGTGTGTTATCATCTGTGACCTCCTTTTCTTTCACTTGCTCTTGATGTTGTTCATCATTAGAACATTTATCTCGTGTGTCATTGGTCATAGCTTGAATGGTACCCATATTTAATGGTTCTTCTTTCTATTGTTCCTTATGTACATCTTGTTTTTCATGTGAATCATGTTGATCATCTGCATCCATTTGCTCATCATGTATCTCCATGGCAGGAATATAACCTATATTGTCCACCTCATCATTGAGTCCATCAAGTGTGACCTTTATAACATCAATAGTGAATTCCTCATCAGCCTAAGTAACCACTAGACCATTCTCTTTATCTTTTACCGATTCATATTGGACATCCATGTGAATTCCTTCACTCTTACCCTTCTCCAGGCCTAAATTATTTCTCAAAATCTCTTATGTTTCATCTTTCACCGATTGGGTCACCTCAACCAATAGATTTGTAATTATTGTACTTGTTCTGAATAAAGGTCTTACCTCTTTGATCTTGTCATCTATCTCTTCCTTAGAAGAGCCAGATAATAGTCTTAGTAGAACAAATTTTACCAACTCCTTATTTTTGACAAGCGTTGTCTTCCATCTTGCATCAAGTTATCATATAAAACATTGATAATTTGTCCTTCTATTTGGACTAATACTTGGCTTATCATATTCCTACTTGCAAATACAACATCCTCAACTTTCAACTGATCTTCCTCATCAAGTAAGTGATAGTACTTATTAACTCCAACAAGTATCCCATACATACTAACATTCTGAATGATTGAATTTGCAGAAACTACTTTACCATATTTAGACTCAACATATTTTTTAGTGGAGGAACCTACCACCTTGGATTTATTTCCTCTAGCCTTGAGTTTCATCTGCCCTTTCTTAGATTCTGTTTCTTCACTTTCTTCATCAACATCTTTCTTATCCCTCTTTGCCTTTTGTTTCTTTCTTTTTCCTGCCACCTTTGTTGTGCTTTATGTCTCCTTGACTGATGTAACTTTAGGATTATCATTCTTTAATGGTTTCTTTTCTTGTGTTTTAGTAGGAGGTCAAGGTTTCTCCTTCTTGAATTGTGTATCACTTCTAGTTTGTCGATCGGTTGGGGCACTATCAGTTGCACCAACAACTTCAACATCATCAACAATTGCTACACCAGATGTACTAGCTTTCTCTTAAGCATGTTTGGCTCTTGCCTTCTCAATTTTATCCTTTGTGAAACCTTTTTGAGTCATGAATTTCTCAAATTCCTTTCTCACTTTCCTTTCAATAACAGGTTCCATTAAGTCCTTGTTCTATTTAAGTGACTTCTCTTCATATGTACCAAACCTTGGAGTCTTGGGATCTATTGGTTGAGCCAAAAAATTCTCTACATAGACAGTCAGAATGTCTTCTTCTACTTCATAACCCATAGGAATCACCCATGAGGTCCTTGGATCAACTTCTTCCATCAGACAAGTATCTCTATCAACCATGAAGCAAATGCTATCCTTATTCTTTTCCATAATTGTAGATGGTATCTTCCTTCTCATGCATCTTTTTTATGAAAATATTTAAGGTATCCCCATACCTTTCTCGTGAAATAATTTCCTAAGAATCTGATACAATTGTTGATTTGTATATAAGATGGAGTATCCTTTGAGCACGTGATGTTTCTGATACTAGGGAATATGTTCTGAAAATAGAAAAAAAAAACACGATCACCTGACCATACTTGAACTTTTGTCTCTTGTCCTTTTTAATCTTCTCTAGATTCACTATTAGTTTTTCTCTCATGGATTCTTCCAAATCAAAGTCTTCATTCTCCTTAATCATGACCTGCAGTTCCTTGCTAGATGCCCAATCTTGTGAGATTGAAAATATGCCATACCGATTGATCTCCATGGTCCAACATTACCTCTTTCAGACCTCATTTTCCAATTCAAAGCCATGTGTCCATAGTTACCACAGATTGAGCATGTGACATTAAATTTCCTCTCTCTTTGGTAAGGTCTCTCCTAGTTCACCGATGACCATTGATTGTTCACTCTAGACTTGCACTCATCAACTTTGTGACCATATTTATTGCATTTGTAAAAGTAACCATCAAAGATACTAAATATACTACTGGATCTAGATATAGAACCATGAGTAGTATGACCATATTTATTGCAATTATAGCAATATCCATCAAAGTGCTAGTTCTATTTGCAAACATGCTTCTACATACATTTTTAGTATGACCTACCTTATGACAATTGAAACATACAAGTTCGTAGGATTTCTTACCAGAATTTCTTTGTGTTAACTTTAGTGGAAACTTTCCTTCTTTCTTGATCTCCTTTGTTCCAAAATATTCACTAACTTCAAAAGTAGTATGACCAGTATATCCAAGGCCTATGGTCTCTTTGCGCCTTCTCTGATTCCTTAGCTATTCATCAAGTTTTGCAGTGCTCTCATTGAATTTATTCAACATATTATTAGCATTCTTCAACTCTTGTTTAATTGCTCATTCTCATTTCTTAGATTCTCATTCTCCCCTAGGGATTTTCCATTTTCATCATTTGTATCATGCAGATGTTCATGCAATGTGCTTACTGTTAGCACAAGTGATGCAATGATGCTAAATATTACATTGATGAGGATTGGTACAAATTTGATGATAGGTGAATCAATTATTTGGTTGTCATTGTTGTCATGTGTTGTCATGTTAAATTTTCCAACATGACTTCTAATATGAAAAATTGTGTTGGTTATGTTTGATTGAACTCGAACCGGGTAACTGCTAAAAATAGTCAGGGAAAGACTGTAAGTGATTTGAATGTTATCTCATATCAGTAAAATATTTGGTGGAGCGGTCACAGGATATGATTGTCAACAATTTCAAGATACTATGTTTGTGATTGTGACTTATGTTTTTGACCAGTACAACTAGTTTATTTGACTGGAAGTGGTATTAATAGAATGAACATGTAAACAAGTTATAGTTATTAAACATGCTATGAATATTTGTGGACCGGAGAAGGAATTCAAAGTGGCAATAGGATTGGTGATGTTTTCCATGGATTAGTAAGGTAGTTCCGTGATTTGTGGAACACATTTGAAATCACATTGCTCGAGGTATGCGTTTGAGGTGGATTCTTCAATAAGTTTCTTTTGGTCAAACGAGTTTTTTAAAATGGTTCAACTACCAAGGTAAAATCTAGGTGTAAGTCGATGCGGTCAAAGGAAAACTTTTTATGATTTGTTAGATACATTTTATCTTACCTAGGATGATCTGGATCATTCATATCTCATATCTAGGGTTTGTTTTAAGTCGATGGAAGTAAATCTATATAGTGGAAAATTTGAAGAAGAAAAGAGAGAGCTGATTGCGAATTGTAGAAGGATTTGGTGGAAGAGAAAGTAAAGGAATCAAGTGCGATGAAGTTATGAAAGAGTATACAGTATGAAGATTAATTTCAAAGATTAATAGGATCTTATCATGCAGAGGTAGTGAAAATTTCACATATATCACTTATATGTTGCTTTTTAACCATTGTAACAAAAAAATTCATTAACAGGGTGGATCCTAACAGATATTTATTGTAAATCCTCTAAAAAGGTGGCATTCTAATTGAATGTTCTATGTCCTCTAAAAAGGATGCTCCTAGTAGGGAAAAGATCCTAATAGATCTAAAGGAAAATATCTTAACCTGGTAGCACCTAACAATGTTTTGTAAACCTTTAACATGGTAAGCTCCTAACAGGGCGTATTCTAGAAAGTACAAATTTTATGGGTATCATCTCACACTATGGTTTTCCATTTGGGATTCTACGAGATAAATATGGTGTTTACATTGTGTGGTTGATTACTTGTAGATGTATGCATCAAAAATTTTAAGTTTATGTTAGTTGATATTGAATGTTTTGGTGCATAAAGGAAAAATAAGTTGAATTAGGTGAATTTATTGATTACTGATTCCCCCTCCTCTCTTAGTAATCATACTTGTATTAACAATCGGTATTGAATGTTTTGGTGCATCAAGGAAAAATAAGTTGAATTAGGTGAATTTTTTTATTACTGATTCCCCTCCCCTCTCAGTAACCATACATGTATTAATAATCGGTATCAGAGCTTTGGTTACCTGATTGTGGAAGCTTAACAGCTTGAGGAAAAAGATCTAAAGATGTATAAGAAGGAAGCACCTAACTTAACTGAGGATAATTTCTATACACGGGTAAGAAAGATGAACTTGCATCTATCTGGTATTGGATAGAAATCATTAGATCATCTCACAACTAAGTATGTTCAACCTTATGGCATCCTAACTCCTAAACAAATAAAGAGAAAGTTGGAACATAACTCTGTAATGATAGAAATTACAAGTGCTCTATCTGATGCTGAGTTTGTAGATATCAAGGAAATGGATAATTCTAAAGATATGTGGGATAAGTTGGTAACAGTCCATGGTGGTCATTATCATGTGCAAAAAGCAAAGGTAGACAGTCTCATAGGAATGTATGATGAAATGAGAATGCATGAAGGAGCGAACATTTCTCAATACATCAATAGGATAAAGAAATTTTTTTCTATTATCAAAGGAGTTGATGGTCAACTTAAAGAAGATGAAGTGGTAAGTAAAATTTTGAGAACCCTTCTACCATAGTATGCTATTAGAGTCTCTTCTATACAACAACTGAGATCTACCAGTCCTACAAATGTGACTCTAGATTATTTGGTTGGCAAGCTTACTACTTTTGAGTTAAGTAACTTTGATAACAATATGCCTAGAATAGAATCTGCATTCAAAGCTTCTCTAACCATTGGTTCATCAAATAAAGGAAAGGAATTCTCTAACAATTTTGAATGAAATCATTACTATGATTCTATCTTGTATGAGGAATCAGAACAAGAAGAGTTGGAAGCACTTCTAGCAAGGAGCTCACCTATAGGAAAAGGAAAGTATAAAGGTAAACTTCCCTTAAAATGTTTTTCATGTAACAAAATTGGTCATATTGCATCTAGATGTCTTGACAATGATAGGAAGGAAAAGTTCAATAAATTAAGGAACTTCAAAGACAAGAGCAAGAAGGCATGTTACCTAGCAGAAGATGGAGTGACTGATGAAGAATCAGATGGAAGAGATGATGAGGAAGAGATAGTTTTTGTTGCATTCAAATAAGAGCCCTCAACCGGTGTAGATAGAGATAGTGAGGAGAAAGAATCGATTTAAAGCATGACTTATAGTAGTGACGGAATAATAGATAGTGGGTGTGCACATCACATGACTGGTAACAAAAGAAATTGTATTTCAATGGAAGAATGTGATGGAGGTGTAGTCAGATTTGGTAATGGTTTTCTATGTGTGGTAAGAGATAAAGATTCAATAACACATACTGATAACACTAATTTTGATGATGTTTATTGGGCTAACAGATTAAAGTATAACCTATTAAGTGTTGATCAACTGAATAACAAAGGTTTCAGATTGGAATTTAGTAATGGTGTTTGCAAGATCTCAAGAACATATGGAGATTTGATTGCTACTAGTAAACAAACTAGAGGTAACCTATTCCAATTGAAACTCTACTAATAAAAATTGCTTGTTTTCTAAAGTTGAAGACTGTTGGCTATGACATAAAAGATGTTGTCATGTTAATTTTGATAATCTGGTAAAGGTCAGTAAGCATAAATTTTTTAGAGGTTTGCCTACTTTATCTAAGCCTGAAAATGCTATGTGTAAGGAGTGTAAGTTAGGAAAGTTGACTAGTTCTATCTTTACTAGTAAAGTCTATTCACCACAGAACATTATTGACCTTGTACACACTGACTTGTGTGAACCCACGAGAACAAAGAGTTACTATGGAGATAAGTAATTTATCTTATTTGTTGACGATTAGTCAACGATGATGTCTATTATGTTTTTGAAGGATAAATATGACACATTCTACATGTTTCAGGTGTATAAAGAAAGAGTTAAAAAAGAAACAGGTAAAGCACTTAAGTGTCTCAGATCTCATAGAGGTGGGTTTACCCCACATGAGTTCACAAATTTTTGTGAAGAACATGGAATCAAGAGACAAATGTAAGCACCAAGAACACCTCAACAAAATGGAATTATAGAGAGAAGGAACAAATCCATAATTGATTGTGCAAGAACACTTTTGATACAAAAGGGAGTGGCACAAATCTTTTGGAAAGAAGATGTAAGTATCGTTGTTTATACTTTGAATCAGGTACAACTTAAGAAAGGTACAAACAAAACACCTTATGAGCTATGGTATAGTCATACGCCTAGTGTCAATTACTTCAAAATTTTTGGGAGGAAATGCTACATAAAGAAGGATGAACAAAATGGTAAATTTGATTCTAAGAGTGATGAAGGGATATTTCTTGGCTATTATACTAGAAGTAAATCTTATAAGTGTTTTAAAAAGTATACTAACAAGATGGTTGAAAGTGCCAATGTTAGAATTGTTTATTTTTTGAGAAAAATGAGGAAGATAACAAGAAGGAACTAGAAGACTATGATAGGTTTGTTTATGTTCAATCGATGGAGCTAGATACAGTACCACATGTGACTGAAGTGGTGAATGATGCACAACTGGTGAATAATGATGAGTAACCAAAGAATAGAATTGAGACTCCCAATATATGTGAAACTTAATCATTCACAAGATCAGATTATTGGAGATAAAAATGATGGAGTGATGACAAAGAGAAAGGTAAGGGAAACCACTTGTCTACTATCTAAATTAGAACCTAAAACTATTAAATATGCTTTGAAAAATGATTATTGGATTAAGGCTATGAAAGAGGAATTATATCAAATAGAGAAGAATAATACATGGACTTAAGTATCGAGACCTACTGTCAAGAATGTTATAGATACTAAATGGATTTCAAGAATAAGTTGAATGAGAAAGGAGAAGTGATCTGAAACAAGGCAAGGCTAGTTTGCAAAGGGTATACACAAGAAGAAGGAATGGACTATGGTGAGAATTTTGCACCTATTGATAGACTTGAAGGTGTAAGGATACTTTTGGCATATGCTACTTATAAAGGTTTCAAGGTATGTCAAATGGATGTAAAATCTGCTTTTCTGAATGTTGTGTTAGAAGAAGTATAGATTGAACAACTCGAAGGATTTGCAACTAAAAAAGGTAAATACAAGGTATGTAAATTTCATAAAGCATTGTATGGATTGAAACAAGATCCAAGAGCATGGTATGAAAGGTTGCATGCATATATTATTCATATTGGTTTCACAAGAACTAGTGACAATAGAAATGTATATCTAAAATATGAAAGTGAAGACATAACATTGATTGCGAAATTTTTGTTGATGACATAATATATGGTGGAAATGAAGCATTGAGTGGGTCATTTACAGAATAAATGAGGAAGGAAATTAAAATTTCCATGATAGGGTAAATAAAATTCTTTATTGGGCTTCATGTACAACAGATAAAGAAAAGGATATACATTAGTCAATCCAAGTATGTGAAGGAGATTCAGAAAACTTTTGGCATGGAAGACTTAAAACCAGTGTGAACACCTATGGTCACAGGCTGCAAATTATCTAAAGATGATGAATCAAAAGAGGTAAATGAAACTCTATATAGATCAATGATCGGTAAATTGTAGTATGTTGTGCACAATAGACTAGATATTGCACATGTTGTTGGTATTGTTGCAAGGTTTTCATCAAACCCAAAGGACTCACATTTTGTTGTAGTAAAGATGATCTTCAAATATCTCAAGGGGACTGAAGATTATGGCCTATGGTATGGTAAGGATGGAAACATTTCTTTGAATGTCTTTACTAATGTAGATTGGGTAGGAAATGTTGATGATAGGAAGAGCACAAGTTGTGGAGCATTCTTACTCGGTGAAAGATTAGCCTCCTGGACTAGTAAAAATTGGAATTGTATTTCTCAATCTACTACAAAGGCAGAGTATGTTGATGCTGCTATTAACTGTCAACAAGTAGTATGGATAAAAAAAATCCTTGAGGGAATTCATGAGAAGGTCACATAACTAATTGCTATTTATTGTGATAAAATTAGTGCAGTAAATATTTCCAAGAATCTAGTGATGCACTCGAAGACAAAGCACATTGCAATAAAATATCATTTTCTAAGAGAGTAGGTACAAGAGAAGGAGGCAAGGCTTGACTATGTGTCTACTAAAGAATAGGTTTCTGATATATTAACCAATCCATTACCAAAAGATAACTTTGAGTATCTTAGAGGTAGATTAGGCGTTATTCCCCTATCTGAAGTTAATTAGAGGATGATGTTGATTCCATCAGTTCATATGTGTTTATCATAAAATCATATGTATGAATTTATGTAGTGGTGGACTACTCCATGGGGAAGAATTCTTAAGTATGATGTTGTAATGGAATGATAAGGAAAAAAAGTGCAAAGATCAATCAAGTGTAACAGAGATAACTAAATGATTTGACATCTTTGGCTTTGCTGTCAAAGGGAGAGAATATGTGTTTCATTAGCAAAAGGGGAGAATATGTATGCAAAAAAGAGAAGAACATAAAGGATAAAGATGAAAGGGGGAGTATATGATGATGATGAATCAATATGACTGAGTAAGAAGATGTATGATCAGAGGTACAAACATAAGTGGAAACATTTTGCAGAAGTCAGTACAAAGATTGTCATTAGAGAGACACAATGTTGTCATGGAATCAACAAAGTGATATCAATCAGGATTCAAAAGTTAAGAGATGATAAGAGTGTTGACAAGGACACAACTTATGTGTTGTGTAGATAAGAGTGTTTCCATCAATGTCAAAGTGGGAGATTGTTAGCATAACTGATGCAATGATGTTAAGTATTGCATTGATGAGGATTAGTACATATTTGATGATAGGTGAATCAGTTATTTGGTTGTCATTGATGTAAATTGATTGACTTAAGTGTTTTCAGTATGCTACCAAATATTGTGTAAGTGAATCATGAGTTTCAGTATGTTTCTGAAGTTTCTATTCTAATGAAAGTATATGTCATGTGTTGTGATGTTAACTTTCTCATCACGACTTTTGATATGAAAAATTATGTCAGTTATGTTTGATTGAACTCAAATTGGGTAACTTCTATAAACAATCAGTGACAGACTATAAGTGATTTGAATGTTATCTCATATCGGTAAACTATTTGGTGGAGTGGTCATAGGATATGACTATCAATAATTTTAAGATACTATATTTGCAATCACGACTCATATTATTGATTGTTTACTGGAAGCAGTATTAATAGAATGAACAGGTAAACAAGCTAGAGTTCTTAAACAGGCTATGATGATTTGTGGATCGGTGAAGGAATTTGAAGAGACAATAGGATTAGTGATGTTTTTCATGGAGTAGTAAGGTAGTTCCATGATTTATGGAACACTTTTGACATCACATTGCTCAAGGTGGATTCTTCAAGAAGTTTCTTTTGGTCAAATGAGTTTTTGAAAATGGTTCAACTACCAAGGTAAAACCTATGTGTGAGACGACGCTGTCAGAGGAAAATGTTTTATGAGTGGTTAGATACATTGTATCTTACCTAGGATGATCTGGATCATTCATATCTCAGATCTAGGGTTTGTTTTAAGTCAGTGGAAGTAAATCTATATAGTGGAAACGTTGAAGAAGAAAAAAGAGAGATGATTACGAATTGCATAAGGATTTGGTGACAGAGAAAGTAAGGAAGCAAGTGTGATCAAGCTATGGAAGAGTATACTACATGAAGATGAATTTAAGAGATTAATAGGATCTAATCATGCAGAGGTAGTGCAAATTTCATAGATCACTTTATCTATTTCTTTCTAACCGTTGTAATAGTGAAATCCCTTAACGGGGTGGATCCTAACAGATCTTTATTGTAAATCCTCTAACAAGGTGAAATTATAATTGAATTTTCTAAGTCCTCTAACAAGGCTGATCCTAATAGGGAAAAGATCCTAACAAATCTAAAGGCAAATCCCTTAGCCAGGTAGCACCTAACAGTGTTTTGTAAACCTTTAACAGGGTAAGCTCCTAACATGGTGTATTCCAAAAGAGTACAGATTTTGTGTGTATCGTCTCACATTGTGGTATTTTCCCATTTGGGTTTCCACAAGATAAATATGGGTTTACACTGTGTGGTTAATTACTTGTGGATGTATGCATTAAAAACTTTACTTATGTTAGTTGATATTGAATGTGTGCATAAAGGAAAAATAAGTTGAATTAGGTGAATTTGTTGATTACAAATTCACCCCTCCCCTCTCAGTAATCAAACCTGTATTAACACTAACTTCTTGACTTGAGTTGAAAAGTTCATCTTCCACAACTTTTAGTGCTTTATCCTTGGCCTTTAGGGCATCTTCTGTATCTTTCCTTGCATCCTTTGCATATCTTCTTGGCTCTGACTCTTCACACATTCTGATTGATTGGGCTTCAATATCTCTCCTAAGGTTTTTCTTGTCTTTGTGCAGATATTCATTCTCCATATCCATGGCTTCTAGGTCTGCATCTGATTCCTTAGATCCACTTTGTTATGAAAATTTCTCAATGTAGTCTTGATTCTCACTTAATTGTTCAACAAGATCTTGCCTTTTAGCTCTAGACTGTTTGAGTTGTTTCTTCAATTCCTCAATGACCATTTAAACTTCTTTGAGTTGCATCTTGTGCTTCAACAAACCCTCCATATTCTCCTTAAGGATCCTCCCTGAGTTGTTAGGCTTCTTCAAGGGAACAAATTTATGATACCAATTATTAGTCTTTAAAGACACTAAGAGGGGAGGGGGTGAATCAGTGCACCCATAAATCTGAAACACTTGTTATATAGCTTCCACAACAACCAACATGAAAAAGATAATATTAAATAGAAGAAAATAAACCATTCACACAAAGTAATCACAAGACATAAGATTTTTCCCATGGAAACCCTTATTAGAGGGAGAAAACCATGTGTGAGATGATACCCAAAATTTTTACTAGTGCACCAAAGAAATATGCCCTGTTAGGAGAAATTATAAATACCTTGCTAGGGGTATACTCAGTTAAGAGTATCTTTAGCCCGGTTAGAAGCTAATACAAGTCTGGTTAAGAACTACCCTATTAAGGGATTACAAACTCCTTTTGAGAGTTACTTGGTTAGAGGATTTATACTTCAGATATTGTTAAAGATCCCACTCACCCTATTAGGAGTGACCTTGTTAAAGGATTTCACTTCCAAACCTATTAGGGATTTCCCCAAGATAGACCCAAGAGTAAATGACTTGATTATGACACTTATTGTCTGACATATAAGGAATAATAGTCCATAAGACAACTGAGAGGGGGAGTGAATTAGTTGTGACATAGATTATTAAACTTTATAAACCAAATCTATAAATATAAATGATAACACAGTAAACACCATAACATAATATTTGTTGTCGAGGAAACCCTGTTAAAGGTAAAACCTCAGTGGGAATTAACACCCAAAAATAATGTACCGAGAGTATAGTATCCTAGTTAAAATATTTATCCCTGTAAGGAGCTTGTTACAACATTACAGTAGATAGTCCTTGTTAGGACATAGAGCCTGTTAGGAGCCAAGAGAAATAGTACAAGCTCATTGCCAAGGCACACTTCCCAAAGAAGGTTAAATCCACCCTCAAGGATTTACAATCTGAACAAGTGTATAAAGCAAATACACAATCCAATGAATTGTCTGATAGAAATTGTCTTTGCTTGGTCAGTTCCAATGAAGTACTCTTCTCATAAAATCTGCTCTACATCCAGCAGCCAAACAAGCCTCACAACTTTCACTTCTTCTTATTTTCAATATCTGTCACATATTTTCAAAAGAAAAGATCACTCATATATACCCTCTTATATAGACCCTCTTACAATAATTCATTAGGTCGGCTAGTTAAGCTTTCTTAATAGACAAATAATTAATTAGGTTAGCCAATTAAGGATTTCCAACATACAAATAATTATTTAACCCCTTGATAAGATACACACGGTACCTATAACAAGTAAAAATCATTTACAATCCATCAATTATGCTTCCAGATCTGCAATCCACGCTCACAATTCATTTTACACACTACATTCTGAAGTCGACCAACAATTAGGTCTTCTTCAGAATACACACCACAACTCATGTCACCGGTAAAAAAAATCAAACTCAACCCATTAATCCAACATATGTCAGTTGTCCACCAGTAATCTTGCATCATCTGAAATATCTTCGCCAGAAAGATATACCCGAAACACAGAGACCTACTCTGTCTAGAATCACAGTTACAGTCCAGAAACCAGTCTTCACCAAATCAATTGTAACATCCACAGTATGCAACATAAATCCAAGAGACCTTATGAATAAGTTCAACACACATCCTTTTGTATAAATCCAACTTCGATCATTTTGAATCATACGTACAGTGTTCGTACACTTTTGTCAGTCAAGTAGCTAGTATGTCCTCTCCACAGAAATATATGTTGACATCAGCGACAAAACATGAATATCAACAACATGATCAGTAACCAAAAATGATATCATTCAAAAATCTCCCCCTTTGGCATTGATGGCAACATATAGGAAAATCCATATGCATCAACCCAAAAGTACTCTCTCTCAATACATTCTTCTTAATATCCTCAACACAAATCTCTCAAAATAGTAGGGATTTTCACATAGATTCCTTCCCCCCTTTGGCAGCAATGGCAAAGGGTGCCATAAATCATATGTAATCTTCTTTAAGGTGTAGATTTTTCAAATATTCATGTCCATCAACTAGGTGCAATATCACCCTAATGCACTCCATAGTATTCTCCTGTGATCACCCCTTGAGGAGTAGATACATACATCAAGTCTAGAGAATGATATAGCTTTGAGATCCACTGGATTGATGCATATCTGCATCATTTAATTACCACTGGGAGGGGCCATCACCCCAAGCATGCCTCTGAGATATTCAAAAGCATCTTTTGGAAAAGGTTTAGTAAATACATTTGCTATCTGTTCCTTTGTGCTGATATACTCCAGTTTAATCTCTTTATCTGCTACCTTCTCCCTCAAGAAATGATACTTAATATAAATATGTTTAGTCTTTGAATGCATTATAGGATTCTTTGACATATTCACTGTGCTAGTGTTATCACAATGGATAACCACTACTTCTTTAAAAATTATTCCAATGTCCTTCAACATTTGTTTCATCTAAACAACTTGTGTACAGTTTATTGCAACAACAACATACTCCAACTCAGTAGTAGATTGAGCAATATAGTTATACTTCTTGCTCAACCAAGAAACCAATATTTTTCCAAGGAAAAATGCACCGCCACTTGTACTCTTCCTCTCATCCACATTACCTGCGCAATAAGCATCAGTATAAGCCTACAAAGTAAAATCTTTTGATTTTTCATACCACAATCCATGTTCTAATGTTCCTTTCAAATATCTGAAAATTCTTTTTATGGCAGCAAAATGTATTTTTTTAGGATCTGTCTAATATCTAGCCACAATTCCAACTGCATTGGTAATATCTGGTCTAGTGTGAGTTGGATATTGTAGACCTCCAATCATCAATCTATACTTTTTCTGAACAACACTTTGAGTTTCATCACTATTAGTCAGTTTATGTCCAGTCACCATAGGTATCCCAACATGTTTACAATCTTCTATTACAAACTTTTTTATCATTTCCTTAAGATACTTGGTCTGAGATATAAAAATGTCATTCTTACTCTGATTAATTTGCAAACCAAGAACAAATTTCATCTCACCAATCATTGACATTTCAAATTCATTTTCCATTTCTTTAGTAAAATTCTTACTCATCTTATCATTGCCTCCAAAAATGATATCATCAACAAAAACTTCTATAATCAAGATTCCATCTTCATCAGTTCTCAAATATAAATTATTGTCTACATTACCTTTTCTAAAACCAAGACAAAGTAGATATTTTTCCAGTCTTGCATACCATGCTCTTGGTGCTTGTTTCAGTCCATACAATGCCTTCTTCAGTCTAAAAACCATGTTTTCATCATCTGTCAAACAAAAATCATCAAGTTGCTCAATGTAAACTTCTTCCTCTAGATCACCATTCAAAATGCTAACTTCACATCCATCTAATAAACTTTAAAGTCTTTATGTGAAACATAAGCAAGAAATAATCTCATAGCTTCCAATCTAGCAACATGAGCAAATGTTTCTTCATAGTCTATGCCTTCTTGTTGTGAATAACCTTTACATACTAGTATTGCCTTGTTTCTTACCACTGTTCCTTACTCATCCATCTTATTTCCGAAAACCCATTTAGTACCAATCACATTTTTGTTTTCAGGTCTTGGAACCAATTCCCAAGTATTATTTTTCTTTATCTATTCAAGTTCTTCTTCCATAGCTTTAGTCCAAGATTCATCTCTACATGCTTCATCAGTAGTCTTTGGTTCTACTTGAGAAATCAAACAGATCTCATCTCTAGCTCTAGATCTAGTCATCATACCTTTACTTGCATCACAAATAATTTGAACTTCAGGATGGTTCTTCTTAACATACCTTGGTGTCTTCAATGTCTCAGTAGCTTCAGTCTATTCATCTTCAATCTCATTGTCAATCATCAATGATTCTTCAGGTTCAACAATAACCTCTCTTGTTTATGTAATCTGACCACGGTCATACATCCTTTCCTGAATCTGAAACTTTTCATCTATCTTTACATTGGCGCTTTCAATCAACTTTCTCAATCTCATATTAAAACATTTATATGCTTTACTCTTAATATAATAACCAAGAAAGATTCCTTCATCACTTCTAGCATCAAAATTTCCTATCTCATCATCTCTCTTGATATAACATTTACTACCAAATATTCTGAAATATTTTACAGTAGGTGTATGATCAAACCATAATTCATAAGGAGTCTTACTTGTACCTTCTCTAATATGAATTATGTTCAGTGTGTACATAGCAGTGCCAAATGCTTCTCTCCAATGAACATGCGACACATTTCCTTCTAGCAACATAGTCCTTGAAACATCTAATATAGTTATGTTTCTTCGCTTTGCTATCCCATTTTTTTGTGGACTCCTAGGGGCTGATGTCTGTCTATATATTACATGTTCTTCATAGTATTTATTAAATAGCTCTGATGTAAACTCTCATCCTCTGTTTGATCTCAAACACTTTATCTTCAAACCAGATTCATTCTCAACTTTTGATTTAAATAACTTGAATTTATCAAATGCTTTAGATTTCTCTCTCAAGTATGTAACCCACATCATTCTAGAAAAGTCATAAAAAAATAGTATAAATTACCTTTCACCATAGTATGATCTTGTTCTTGTAGGACCACATAGATCTGTATTTACTAGATCCAACTTTCCTTTCACTGAATAAGCTTTGCTCTTGAAAGTTCTTCTAGTCTACTTCCCCATAACATACTCTCTACACATGGTGTTAGATTTCTTTACAATTTTAGGTAGATCTCTTACTAATTTTGTCATACTTGCCTTCACACTGTTATCAAAATTAACATGACAAAATCTTATGTGCCATAACCAACTGTCATCAACCTTTGCATAAAACAAGAAGCTTCATATGTGTTCAATTCAAATACATTACCTCTGTATTTAGTACCAGATGCGATCAAGTCTCCTATTTTACTTCTAATAGAGCATTTCCCATCAATGAATTTCAATTGATAACCCTTGTCTACTAACTGTCCAACACTCAACAAATTATGCTTAATTCCATCAACAAGTAATACATTGTCAGTGTTAGTGTTTCCATCCAAAGAAATAGATCCAACTCCAATAATAAGCTTAGAAGTATTGTCACCAAATCTGACAACACCACCATCATGTCTTTTCAATCTCACAAATTTGTTTTTATCTCCAGTCATATGATGTGAACAAACACTGTCTATAACCCATTCAAATTTCTTTTCAACATGGGATACTAATGCTTTTTCTTCATGCATCGGTTCATCACCCTTAATAGCAATAAATCCAATTGCATCATAGTCACCATCATCATCATTAGATATACCCTCACTAGCATAATAACATTCCTCATCTTTTGAATACTTAGACTTGAAAAACTTAGGTTTGTACTTTGGAACTCTTGTAGGACATCTAGATGCAAAATGACCAATCTTGTTACATGAAAAACATTTCAAAGGTAATTTGCCTTCAAACTTTCCCTTACCTCTGTCCTCTCTTCTAGAAATCAGTGCCACAACTTCATCTAGCTTTCTTTCTTCTTCCTATATATATATATATATATATATATATATATATATATATATATATATATATATATATTCTCATTCATCAGCATAGGCTCCAAGTTCTTCCCTTAGGTCATTACTGCTAGTGCTTGCATTTCCAGATAAGGTCTTTTTGTTCTTGTGCACGGTTGCCTTGAATGCTGACTCAAATTTAGGTAAAGTGTCTCCCAATTATATGACCTCAAATGTAGTTAGCTTCCCAATCAACATTTCTCTGGTGAAGTTTGGTGTCAAAGGTATGATCTCCTCTATAGCTCGTACTTTGGTTCTATATGAAGGTGTCAAATATCTGAGTATCTTCACAATCACTTCTTCCTCACTGTAAGTACCTCCAGAGTTTCTGATACCAATAACCACTTCAACAATTCTCTATCCATATGCCCTAATGTTCTCATCTTCAATGATTCCATATTTTTCTTATAGTTTTGTAGCTTTGCCTGCTTAGTAAACTTGTCTTCAATATATAATGCTTCCAATCTAGACCAGATCTCATGTGCAGAATCCAAGTCTTTTACTTTAGTGAATTCCCCTTCTGAAAGTGCAAATCAAAGATTCCCTTGCAACCATATTACATGAAAATAACTTCTTTTCATCTTTAGTAACCTTATCTAACTCATCCTTAGTCGCTATCTTCTCTTTCTTCTTTGTGATCATCCAGTAATCAATTCCCAAACATAGGAAATGTGCTCTCATCTTGTTCTGCCAACTGTCAAAGTTGTCAGGATCAAACTTTGGACTATCCTTCCTGTAGTAAGTCATCTTCAGGATCACCTCAAGCTGTTAAACTTTCTCTCTAAGGACCACAATCTCTGATACCAATTGTTAGGAATAACAATCCACAAGACAACTGAGAGGGGGGGGGGATGAATTAGTTGTGATATAGATTATTAAACTTTAAAATTTATAAACCAAATCTGCAAATGTAAATGATAACACAATAAACACCATAACACAATATTTGTTGTCGAGGAAACCATGTTAAAGGTAAAACCCTGATGGGAATTAACACCCACAAATAATGTACTGAGAGTATAGTATCCATGTTAAATGATTTAGCCCTGTTAGGAGCTTGTTACAATATTACAGTTCATAGTCCCTATTAGGAGACATACCCTATTAGGAGTCAAGAGAAATAATAGGTTCACTAGCAAGGCACACTGCCCAAAGAAGGTTAAAGCCACCCTCAAGGATTTACAATCTGAACAAGTGTATAAAGCAAATACACAATCCAATGAACTGTCTGATAGCAACTGTCTTTGCTTGGTCAGTTCCAATGGAGTACTCTTCTCATAAACTCTGCTCTACATCCAGCAGCCAAACAAGCCTTGTAGCTTTCGCTTCTTCTTCTTTTCAATATCCGTCACATATTTTCAAAAGAAAAGATCACTCATATATACCCTCTTACAATATTTCATTAGGTCGGCCAGTTAAGCTTTCGTAATACACAAATAATTAATTAGGTCATCCAATTAAGGATTTCCAATATACAAATAATTATTTAACCTCTTGCTAAGATACACACAGTACCTATACCAAGTAAACATCATTTACAATCCATCAATTATGATTCTAGATCCACAATCCATACTCACAAATCATTTTACACGTTACACGTCTGAAGTCGACCAACAATTAGGTCTTCTTCAGAATACACGCCACAGCTGACATCACCGGTAAACAACAATCAAACTCAACCCATTACTCCAACATATGTCAGCTATCCACCAGTAAGCTTGCATCATTTGAAATATCTTTTCTAGAAAGATATACCTGAAACACAGAGACCTTCTCTGTCTAGAATCATAGTTACAGTCCAGAAACCAGTCTTCACCAAATCAACTGTAACATCCACAGTATGCAACATAAATCCAAGTGACCTTAGGAATAAGGTCAACACACATCCTTCTATATAAATCCAACTTTGATCATTTTGAATCATCCGTACAGTGTTCGTACACTTCTGTCAGTCAAGTAGCCAGTTTGTCCTCTCCATAGAAATATATGTTATCAGTGACAAAACATGAATATCAACAGCATGATCAGTAACAATATTCGAAGTGACCTTGTTAAAGGATTTCACTTGAAAACCTATTAGGGTTTTCCCTAAGATGGATCCAAGAGTAGATGACCTGATTATGACACTTCTTGTTTGACATATCCACTTCAATACTGATCACAACACTGACTTAAGCATCCAACAACTTCACATAATAACAATCACCTATCAAAATGCCTCAACTCTCCAACCACTACCCTAAAACTCAATTTCATCCTTGTTTTATAACAACTTGACCATGTCATCCTTTTGCCCTAAGAATTTTTACCCACCGACATAAAAATCAAATCTGATCATGTCAAAATGTATTGGTCAACTCAATAAATTCAAAACAACATTATCCAAGTCATAAAAAATCATTTACAAACATTAAATAGACTGATTAGCTGATCAAATCAAACTAGCTCTTCTTGTCTTGTGTTCTTCCTGTCAGTGTCTTTTCAATCTTCAATAACTTGCTCAATTCTTCAATCTAACTGATGCGATCATAGATATAGCTGGATATATCTCTGTAGATGATAGATGTATGATCACACACCTTAACTTGATCTCTAACTCCAAATCCGGTTTCTTGTACCTTGCATACTGTCTCCTACCCAGTTGACTAACACTTAGTCATCTCTTCAATTATATCCTTCAATTTCTAGCAATGACAACACCACAATACAATCACATGATCAAAACTCAGACCACCTTCATCAAAATCCAACAATATCCAATGAGAATAAAAATCCATTATGGAACTAGGAAAGACCCAATTAAGATTCCAGAGCTGATGGACCCAACTCCAAACTTCCAAAGCAAAGGAACGATGAAGGAAGAGATGAGGGGTAGATTCAACTTTAGTAAGATATAGGTAACATCTGTTTGGAATAAAGAATCCACTCTTACACAAATTATTAGTTGTGAGGAGTTTCTTTTGAAGGAGAATCCAAGAAAAACTATTAACTTTAGGAATAATATTCGTAACCCAAGCTTTAGCCCACAAAGGAGGAGTGATAGGTTGAGACAACAAAATTGTTAGAGTAATAAGTTATTTCTTTTATTAATTAAATCATTTTGATTTAATTATTAAGTCACTTATTATCTCTCTTTTACTTAAGCTAAACTTTAGGCATATAATAATTAATTCTTTTATTAATTATTATTATGCAACCTAGTTTTTTTCCCTTTTAGGGTTTCAGTATCATTTTATAAGGATTCCCTGTTTGTAAATTATTAATGAATTAAGGATGTAATTGTATTGATAGTTTTTTCTCCATTGTTTGCACAATATGTTTCCTCTTTCATCGATCTATTATTTTTGGCTTCCATAGCTTTTTTTCTTGTCTTTTTCTGTGTCAGGTTTGCATGTAGGTGATTGGGATCTTTAGGGTTGAGTTTTCATCAACTCCAACATGGTATCAGAGCTCCAGATCTTCATGCACCTGTTCTCTTCATGAGAGATTTGGCCTTGTTCTTCATAAGGTTTTCTATTTCAGATTTTTGGTGTTCTAGGGGTAACCTATTTTTTGGAGCATTTTGGGTTGAAACAAACCTCACCATCGTGCTCAGAAGGCCCAAAAACCTATATTTTCATATAAGGTTTATTAGTTTTGGCCTCTGTGATATTTGGAACAAAAATTTGTCCTTCCAGCCGTACAAGTACAAATGCACTTTTTTCGAGGAAAAAATAAAAAATAAAAAAATAAACAATTTTTGATTTTTGATAGAGTTTTTTTTAAAAAAATTCTTAAAAATCTATGTAGATTTTTCAAAGAAATAAAAATATTTTTGCATATTTTTAAAAGAAAAGTATGCTCATGTGCAGCAAGGTACGCTGCAAGTGCAGGCGCTGATGTCCATGGTCATAGGTTTGAGATCGTGGTTAATTTTGATGGCCACCAACCTGTCATACATCTTTCCATTTTTTTCATAATGAGCAACCTATTGTTTTTTTGCGATATCTTGAGCATACGGTATCATTTTTCGATCTATCATATTTCGTCTAAAAGCTCTTTCCAAGCTCTATCCTTTTTTGGAGGTTTGGTTTCCTGATTTTTCCGCCTTACATTTGTTTTTAAAGTCAAATTCAGGGTTCTTTTTTGCACTCCGAGAGCCATATCTTGCTCATACGTACTTCATTTTTCAACTTCTACATATCATTGGAAAGCTGGTTTTGTGCTCTTTCTTCTGGTATAGGTCTCATTTCCAGAATCTTCTCCAGGTAGATTTTACTTAGGTTTTTTCTTCTTTTTTTTTGTAATCTGGTGAATATCTTGGATGTTTAAGGTCTTGGAATCATTTTCCTTGCATGGGATGACTCATTTTTAGCTACTACTCATTGTAACATATAAAATGTTACATATAACAATGTGTAATATAAGAAATGTGACATTTGAAATAAGTGGGGGAAAGATAAGATATTCCTCTTCTATCTCAAGATGCACAAAGGAAAGATCCAAATTGATCAACCCAAAAAGGATCAATGCACAAATGAATGAATCATTTGGAAATGAGAGCAAAGAGGAAAGTCTTAAATTCCCCATTTTATGGAAAGGAATGAATGTGTGATAGATTTAGAATGATTAAGGATTTGAATTGAAATGGATAGGAGAAATGCACTAACCTTGAAATATTGTAGATCAAATAATGTTATTTTCTGAGGTTTGTCGTGTTATTTTTGCATGGTATAGCCTCAGACCACCGCATGCAGTAATAAGTAGCAATGAGAATGTATCGGTGATTGGCAGACGAGTTGGGGTTGATTTCCCCGATAAAGTCAAATGCCCACTAGGCGAAGGGCCTAGCCTCAAAGACTGGTTGTAAAGGCATAGCCGGGTTACACTCACGATGCGCCGCGGTTTGGCAAGTGTGGCATTTTCTAACATGAGTGTAAACATTCTTAAATATACAGGGCCAATAGTATTCAGCCTGAAGGATCTGATGGGCAATGGCATCGGCTGAGCCATGCCCAGTTCTAAACTACCCGTGAAATTCATCAATCACCTTTACAGCTTGGTCTTTGTCGATGCACCAGAGGTACACTCCCTCATAGTTTCTGCAGTAAAGCGCGAATTTTTTGATCATGAAGTGGGCGCTTTTCATCCGCAAGGCACGGTGTTTATGGGGAGGTAATCCCTCCGGGAATTTATTATTTAGTAACAAATATACCAAATCGGTATACCACGGGTCTTGGGTGATAGACTCCACTGTGTAAGCCTGACAGTCTATGCGGGGAGTCTCTTCTGCCATCGCTCAACTTAGTCCCTGGCCCTGGACTATCTTCATGGGCTGCATTTCTAAGTCATATTCCTGGAGGATGGCCATCCATTTTCCCCATCTTTCGCCCAATTTGTTGTGCATCAGCAGAGACTTGATGACCTGGTTAAGAATGATAGCATATACCTTGCTCCGGAGAATGTAATGCCAAAATTTCTTCATGGCGCGAACTAGAGCAAAGGCCTATTTTTTTAGTGATGAATATTGGACTTCGGCATTCTTGAAGGGGGAGCTCATGAAAGCTATTGGTCGATCTTCCCCTTCAACCTTTTGAGTCAACACTGCCGTGGCAGAATGCGGTGAAGCAAAGGAGTAAATGTAAAACGGAAGGGAATAGTCCAGACTAGCCAGGATAGGTGCTTCTATTATTGTTTGTTTAATCTGGGTGAACACTCGCTTTGCTTCAGGACTCCACTCAATCTTGGTATCCTTCTTCATCATCTCATTAAGCGGTTTGACTATTTCTGCGAATTTGGTGATGAACCGCCGGACGAAGTTAATCTTTTCGAAGAAGGATCGCATCTCTTTCTTGCTGCTAGACATTTGTAAGTTTAACAATGCTTCAACTCTCTCAAGGTCTATGGATATGCCCTTCTTAGAGATGATATGCCTGAGCAACTTCCCCTTAGTGACCCCGAATATGCACTTCTTGGGGTTGAGGGATATTTCGTACCGGTGACATCTCTTGCAGATCTGAGTGAGATGGGCGGAATGGTCACGCCTATCCTGAGAAAATATGGTCTAGTCATCCATGTAGATGATTATGCACCGATTCACAAGGCCCTTGAATGCATGTCCATGGCCTTTTGAAATGTAGCCATTACATTGATCAGACCAAAGGGAATTATCCTATATGAAAACATTCCCCACTTGGTGGTAAATGTTGTTTTCTCTCTGTCTTCATACTTAACCATGACCTGGTTATATCCAGAGTACCCATCCAAGAATGACATCATCTAGGATCCATTCACTATCTGTAACACCTCATCCAACGAAGGGAGAGGATGATTATCCTTCTTGGAGGCCTTGTTTAAGTTTCAAAAATCCACCCAAAGGCGGATCTCACCATTCTTCTTTCTCACAAGGACTAGATTTGCGACCCACGTAGTATGCCGGATTGGGAAGATTATCTGGGCTGACAGTAGTTTTTCTACCTCTTGATGAATTAGAGGCTCAATTAGGGGGTTGACCGGTCTTTGCTTTTGCTGAAAGGGCTTAGCATCAGGTTTCAGGGAAATAGTATGAGTCATGATGGATGTGTCATATGTTTTCAAGTCTTCATAACCCCATGCAATTACGTCGATGTATTCTCGGAGAACCACGAGAATCTTCTCCTTCTCCTCGGGGGAACAGGAGGTACCAATGTGGATCATCTTTTCTTCACCGGGTTGGCCGATGTTTACTTTTTTAAACTTTCCTCCCTCGGAGGAGGATGACACCTTCTCCTGGGCCCGAGGGTCCAAGTCAAAGATTCATTCCAGTGCAACCATCCCCTTCGGGATGGTATTGGTAGGTAGGTCCATGATCCCATCATCTTCGTCACCCTGCCCGGTATCGTCGTGGTCTTGTTCTTCCACTATCTGGTTTTCAAAGATGCCAACATTTGCCATGAAGGCTAGGATATGCTGATCATCCTCAAAAACCTGAAAGTGGGTGACATTATCTGGAATGGACGGGGTAGGGACCATCTCAACTAAAAATCTCTGGAGTCGCGAGTCGGCCATTGGCTCAAGTGTGCTGGCAGAAATGGCGAGGGCATCCAGGACATAGTTCCATCACCGGGGAATGAGGTCAATGTCGAAGGCATCAAAATCTTCAATAAGGCTCCAAGCCCAATTGCGGTATGCGGCCAGCCTTTTCTCGTGGCATGTGTATTGACTCCGGACTTGTTTGACAATCAACTCTGAATCACCCAGAGCCTGGAGGCGGGTGACACCTTTCCTTAATGCAAATAAGAGTCCAAGGACCAAAGCCTCGTACTCTGTGACATTGTTTGTATAGTTAAACTGCAGCCTGTAGGACGTGAGGAAGGATTTCCCTCGCGGGTTGATTAGTTCCACCCCAGCCTCACAGCCTTGTTTGGATCGGGACCCATCAAACTTGAGGGTCCATAAGTCATTGTTCAAAATCTAGGGCTGGGGAGGGAGAGTGGCCTTTGGATCACTATTGGGAGACTTAGGAGGAGCTCCCTCCCGAACTACTGGCGTGGAGGTAGAGTTTACCTCTGGAGGCATTTGAATTTGGGATTCCTAGGGAGATGGCATCAAAGGAGCACATCCCGTAGGAACACTGGGCTCCGGGGAATCAGCTATATGTTCTATATTCTAGAAGGTATCGAGGTGTCGGTTAGCGACTGAAAGACAGGGCCCACACTCAAGCTCTGAATGTTTCTGATAGTGTACTCGGCACCAAGTGTCAAATAAGAGTGTAGCAAGGGTTGTTGTGGCCCCTTGAGAGTCAATCTCAACTCTCATATTTTTCTTCTAGGTTCTGGGCTCTCTGCAGCACTACGGGATCCTCTTCGGGGATGAAATCAAATGTTAAGATTTCAAAGGGTCGGTACACCCTCGGGGAAGTCTCAGAGAAGAAGACCTCATTGACCCTCCCAATCTCAGTAAGGGCCTGTTTCATCTGGGGTTCACTTTCGACCCGGATCTTATTTGATTCTCCTTCCCAAGGGAGCCACAAATGGGTGAAGTCAGTCGAAAAGTATCCATTCAAGGACTTAGACCAATTCTGACTTAATAGCATCCCATAAGTCTCTGGGATGTCCGCCACTTGGATGTTGATTATGCTGGCTATCCTGGGGTCCTGGATAAGCTGTATCCGGACATTCTTCAGTTCCCCCACCATTTTTACAGTAGTCTTATCCAGCTGGGTCACTACACCATTGGATGGGGTGGGATGGAATTTGAGCTTCTGGAAAATGGACAAGGGCATGATGTTACCTGAAGCTCCGAAGTCTACTAAGCAGTTGTGTATATTTTTTCCTTGGATATTTAGGCCTAGTAGGAAGGGAGGATCCTCATTGTTCCCCCGGAAGACGGCCGCGTTAGCATCTTCGAACGAGACAGTCTTGGGCGGGCGGCTGACGCCTTTTGGGTTCCCCAAGAGCTTCAGAAGAGACTTCTTCTGCTCGGGACAGTTCAGCAAGACCTCCATCAAGGTTATGGAGGTGGTGGTTTGTTCTAACACCTTTGTAATGTCAAATCATCCTCCCGGGAACTAGTGCTTTCCCTCGGCTAGGTCTTTTGCTTGGTTAGAGCTAGGACCTTTTGGAGGAGCAGGTTGGTCAGTCGTGTTATTCCAGGGAGGAGGGGTGTCTTTGATAGGAGGTGTGGGTGTGTAAGATGGTCCTTTACCAACCTGACTCTGAGTGTTATATGGAGTCCTCGGGTTAGTAAAGGCGTTGGCCTTGAAGGGTGGGATAGATTCATCAAAGAATCCCTACAATTCAGATTCCTCTTCATCCTCCCCGGAAGTTCTGAAGAATATGGTGTCACAGGTGAAGGCACTGTGGGTTGGCTCTTGAACACGAGGCTCTGGAGTGATGGTATCATGTGACTGTTGTCTGTCTAGCTAGGAGATCATGATTACCTTTTTCAATGTGGCACAATTTACCTCATTGTGCGAACCCGTGTCGTGCAATCTACACCAATTAGTCATGGGTTGGAAGTCTACAACTGGTGTGAAATGTGATGGTCCAACACCATTTTGGTTGACATTTTGGTTCGGAGGTGGGCCTCCAACGTTCGTGTTATTATTCCACTGCTGTTGATTGGACCTAGGCCCGTTGTTGAAGTTTCTTCCCCTGGCATTGTTATTTCGTTGGCCAGAGAAAATGTTTCCCCTCTAGAAATTTGAATTCTAGGGGGCGTAGGACCCCGCCTTCAGTTGGCCCATGTCCACAGTCAAGGTGGACAACATTCGCCGGAGGGATTCAACCTCGGCAGTCAACTGAGTGTTAGTGTCACAATGTGACGGTTGTTGTTGTTGGTTTCCTGGGAAGGCAGCAGTATTAGCCGGAGTCGAGGGCAACAATCCTCCAGTCGCAGATGACTAAAAGAAGGGCATTCTAGACAGTTGCGTCTGAGACTATTGTGCCTATTGTGGTTGATTCCAAGGGAAAGTTTCCAGACCTGGCACCGCCTGGGTCTATGTTGGGTAAATGTACCGGGCCTGCTGGTCTATCAGGGGTGGTGGAGGATTCGTTGCCATCGAAGGGGCACCCATCGCTAGATTGGGGTTGTACCCCCCAACATACGCGGTTCCGTCGGGGATCATGTTGAAGGGCGTACTCTGCCCGATCCCGCCCGGGGATTTGTTTAGACCACGGGATAATTCTAAAGTTAGGTTAAAGACTTTTGCCAAAGTGTCCCGGTCACCCGTGGCGGTTTTTCTCCAAAAGAGAGTGGCGACGAAGGGGTCCATCGCGTTAAGGTAAGTCTGTATGGTTACTTCTGGGGATGGAATAAAAGGGCCCGTGCACCGCTTCAAGGCGCGCTGGAACCGATGGTTGAATGCTGCAAGAGGTTCATTGGGTTCCTTTCTGATAGAGATGAACTGGCTATGGGACCAAGCTGGGTCCACATGTACGCGAAAGGCAGCTAGGAATGCGTCCTCCATGTCCTGCCAACTATTTATGGAGTTGGCAGGAAGGTTAACGTACCAGTTCAACTCACCTTGTCCTAAAGACAAGGGAAACATCTAAGTCACAACATCTTCATGCTGGATCCGGTGTCGGTTCATGGTATCCTTATATGCCTGTAAATATTCTTTCACGGTTCGTGAGCCTAAGTGCTCATATCGTGGGCAGATCTTCTCCGGGTGGGAGGGTAAGTCGTTGATTGCGCTGGGAAAAGTTCCCATTGGGGACCCGGTGTTCCTGAAATATGCGACCATAAGGGAAACCTGATTTTGGGTAGTTTGGGCACTGGTTCTCGGGATTGCTTGAGAAGTTTTGGTATTCTGAAGTATGCTATACCCCCAGACAATGGTGGCTGGTATGATTTTTGAGGTCTGTTTCTTTTGAGCAGGAGGCTCGAGTTCGACAAACCTTCCAGGATTCGGGGCAGACCTAAGGATTCTCTCAAATTTTGTTGGGGAGAAAGACCCAATCCCGCTAAAGGCTTGACCCTTAAAACTATTACTCGGGGAACCCTCAGGAGGTGTAAAATCAGAATCTCTGGAGAGGGATGAGTTCATGCCCTCCTTCTAGCGCCAGTTTCTATTGACGGGGTTTTGCTGACCGGGTCCGCCAACAGTCATAAGTTGTCACCGGGTACCAAAGGTACCGGCTAACTCCGCCTGCAAAGGTTATCTAGGGAAGTTAGATTCCCCGGGCCTTCAAGCACTTGGGTGTCGGGTCACGACGGTGCGGGGCTCGGTTGGGAGAAGTGACTGTTTTCAAGGGGGATAGCTGGTTTCTTCAACTCGTTCTCTCCAGAGATTCAATTAGGTAAGGTTTCCCCTAGCATTCCACACTTAGCAAATAAAATGAAAAAGATCCTGCAGGGTTAAAAATACTTTATCTAACTATAGTCATGCTTAAACGTTCAGAACATCAATAATACTCTGATATACTACACTAAATACCAAAGAAATACACAACCATCAGTTAGTATTTTATCAGTAGCGAGGGAAAAAGGTCGTTAATCTATTTGAAATATCAAAGTAAAACACATAAAGAACATGAAACATGAAATACCATTAACTCAGAAGCAGGAATGCCAACAACATCATTGCAAAGAATTATCCCTTCTTTATTAATGTCTCTTCCAGCAAGCACTGGTGCGTGATACAATGGTGGCTGTAGGGGAGCGTCTAACTATTGAAAATAGAACAATGGAGCGTTGAGATCTGCAACTAAAATGAGAAATCACCTTTCTATTAATGTGGACAATAAAATCATCAATTTTGCCGACAGTTGGAAATGGGCCAGTCTGGCTATTTATACACATCTCTTTTAACCCTAACCCTATTTTACATCATGTTTCAATAAAATACAATATCTGGGGGCCGGTACTACCTTTGCCACCCTACAAAAGACCTCGAGATGGAGTAGGCCTGTCCTGTCAGAAGAATGAGACAAGAATATATAGAAGAAGAATCAGCCTTGAGAAGAGGGCCAGGAAGCAGAAGGAAGAAAGTAGGTCCCCCGGGGATCGAGGCTACCTGCCTCATAAATGGGAAATATGGTGCCCTATTTCCAATGCGCTACGTGTACCTCTAAACGGCGCCTCGAGAAGACCACCCTGTCAGAAAACTAATTGTTGAGTCGACGCCCCCTTGATGTATCCAACTACCTTCTGACAGCCTTTATTAACCGCTCCTGAAAATGACCAGTCGGCCTCGGGGACCGGGACACGGATCACTTGAAAGAATACAAAATTTGGGATCCGAGACTCCGGGATCTGGGAACTTACGTTCCTGAAAGAATAAAGAATATCCGATGTTTGAGTTTTCTCCGGCCTCCAGAGAAAACTCAAGGTTGTTTATTATCATTGAAAGCCTAGAGGAGGCGGGAGATTCCATCTTCATCGATATCCTTTAAGCTGGCCCTTCGGTACTTAGCCACTTCAATTTGCTCCCCCAGGTCTGGAACATTCTCCTTAAACTCGTCGGCCATTTTCACCGCGTCGTGGCCAATAAGTACCATACGCGTTAATTTTGTCATTTGGGCACCATCTATCCCCTTTGGGGATTGATATCAGGACTTTATCATTTCATCAAAACTCTCCAAAATTGAATCCTCCGGCGTGCATGTATCTGTACTGAGGGGGTCAACCCCGGAAGTCTTTATTACAAAAGACTTGTATAAATTGAAAGAATATTTTACTATATTGACTTTATCTTGCAGAGTCCTTACCAGTTGCTTGGTTACCTCCAATGTAAGGTCAAGTATGGAGTGTTGGGTCCTCACAAAATCAAATGATTCATCCCCTAGAATTCCGGATTCAGAAATCATTTCCTCTCCCAGGCCAAGGAGTTCCTCAAGCTCCACCTTCCATGCTTGATAATTCTCGATATCACCCTCCCACAGGTCAATAAGAGTCTCCGCCTGGTCTAGAACATGCTGAGCTGTGTATAAATTTGGGAGGGTGGATACCAGGAAACGCCGGGTGTTTCCTATTTGCAGGGCGACCCACTCGTCCACTGCCTGGGCCTTTTTCTTCATCGTTCGCAGGGAGTCTATGTCACCCTGCGGTAAATCTTCAGAGGTGGAAGCCTCCGGAGGAGTGACGTTGATAGGTCGATCTAGCTCGGTAAGCAACCCCATAAGGTTTGCATTTTTCACCTTTTCTGCTTTGAGCCTTTGGGATTCTTTTTCATAACGGGCTTCCACTGCCCTAGCTGCCTCCTTTAGCAAATCCACCTCACCTTGTTTTCCCCTTTTCCCCAATGATACCTCTGCAATGCTGTAATCTCTGGGCTCTGCGGTTGCTTCATCGGTGCCTAGGGGAGGTGTCGCCACAATGGCAACTGTTTCTCCGCCCGGCCCGGTTCGAAGAGTATGAACCGTCCGGGCATTCTTGGCCTTCGGTGGGGCCTGGACATGAGCCATCATTTCGGCCAGGGAGAGAGGAGTTCTGGGAGTGGACAGAGATTTTCTTTTTCTGCTCTCTACTAACCACTGAGGCGGTAGGGGTAACTTTTCTGCCAGAATCTGTTCTCTTGGTTCTTCCTCGGTGTCCTGCGGCTGTTGCTCCTCAATGGTGTGGACCTCATCCATCCCTTTTCCCGCGTCTTCTTCATTAACAATATCTTCCTCAGCAACATCCATCTCCTCAGCCTTGTCCTCTGTATCTATTGCATTGTCTGGACTTTGGTCGGCTTCCTCGGGGATTTCGTCTTCATGTTGCTCTTCTTGTTGCTTGGCCTCTACCGCCGGGGCTTCTTCTTCTTCTGTTGGCACATCCTGTGGCAGTAGGGGAGGTACTGGGCTGAGATTTAAAGTTTGGGCCACGGTAATTACCTGCCCAAAGGTCGCTCCCAGGAGTGGCACTTGGAACGTGGCGGCTGGGGTTACGGTTATACCGGAAGGTCCGGTTGCCCTAGCAGATGCCATTTGTTCACCCTGCCTTTGTTGGTCCACCCCCAGATCCTACGTCTCCAGAGTTTCAGAGGAAATCTCCAGCTCCCTTTCTTCTATATGTTTTTCCTGCTCCTATGCAGGTTCCTATTTCGCAACTTCTTGTTCTCTCCTTGGGACTTCTGTCTTTGGGACTTCTGTCTTTGCTTGTCTGGTGTCCCCCTGCAGATTTCCAAACTCGTCGGTTGCAAAGACATCATCAAATTCCTCCTGTGGATGGGGACTGGCTGGGACTTTGGCAGGCTCTGTTTCCTTCTCCGGCTCCGGGGAACTGGAAGAGAGGATTTCTACTTGTTGGGTCTGAGATGTTCCCACCCCCGGCTCTGCCTTAGGCTTTTGGTTAAGCATCTTCTTTCTTCAGGTAACCAAGGGTGGCCCCGCATCCCTTATTGTTGTTGCCTCTATTGGATCCACCCCCGTTGCCTTCACCATTAAGGCTGCCAGCGATAAGGAGGAAGAGGGACGAATTGGCCCGGCCATTAGTGTTGGAGTGGTCAGCCATGTGATCAATTTCTCCCTCATCTATTGGGAGGCTGCAACTGATTGTTTTATTTGCTCTTTTATGGGGAATTCTTGCGCAGGAGGGGTCGCATCTATCTCTTTTCCTTTATCAACTCTCTGTGAAGAAGTCCCGGCCCCCGGAGTCAATTTTGGTACTGGCTGGGCTGCTCGGCGGGTACTTCTGGGGCACACCTTCTTGAAGTAGGCATGACTTCGCTCGACAACCTCTCGAGTGAAGTCCTCAATTGTATTCCCTTCCTGGGCATCCCAATTTATCGGTGGAAGGGTCATTTTATCGATCCCCTTTGCCTTGTATTGGGGGTCAATAGTGGGGGCGGCTTCTGAGAAGTCCTCCAGGAACCTCAAGAGTCTCAACCTTTGCATCATGCCTGCCATCATCCTGACGTAGTGCCGGCTTTGCACCTCCACATCGTCTTAGCAATCTGCCCAGAAATCCTCCATATGGTCGCGATGGGGCTCTGAAGCCTGGGGAAGTGCCGCAGCAATCTTACCATGCGGATCAAAATTTTTCCGCGCCAGGTAAAAATCTTCCAAGTTGTAGCTTTTTAGTTCATTGTCTGCCTCTTTTATGGTGGCTAGGTTGCATGAGTAGTTCCCACAGATGATTGGGAACAGAATGTTGGGTATCTTCTTCAGGGCAAAGAGTGCATGCACCTCCATTATTTTCTTGCAGTATTCCAAGAGCATGATCTTGTCCCCACAGTGTTTGGGCAACAAGTAGGGTTTCCCAGAGAAGTTGATGACCCTAATATAAGTGTGCTGTTGGAACTGGATGTAGTAGTGTCCATAACTCTAGACCAAATTTATCGCCTCTGAGGATAGGCGGTATCCTGCGTCCCGGGTGGGTGTAAGCAGGTGATAGTAAATGAACACATTGTTTACCCGTCAAAAACTGGGGAAGTTGGCCTCGCATTGAACATGCGGGAAATGGTCCCACGGTGCCTTTTGTCCCGTTCCAATCCCAAGCACGCCGCATGTAAGTAGCCCATGGGCATGGGGCCTCTACTGCGCCAGGGCCCAGAAAACATAGGAAGACATGTAAAATTTATTCTTCCTAGTTAGCTGAAGAAACTGGGAGTCAACATGGTTGGAAATTATGGCTGCCCATTCGAAATATCCTTCTTTGGTGGAGATGCCGAGGAGGAAGTAATACATCCACTTAGCGAATTCTTGGGCAGAGGGCTGCCCAAAGACCCGGGCCAACGCTATCATTCCCATCTGAATGCTCTTTTTGAATTCTGATCTGGGAATTTCTATCTTCATCCTCTTGGGGTCCCTCTTTGGAACCTTGAGCGAATGGGTGTTCATGTATACCCGGGCGACATCCTCCAACTGTGTGAATTGGGCCAAGGCATCTGACCTTGTGACCACTGAAGCCTTGGCGAATTGAGGGATCCCCAGACCCGCCTGGAATGTGTCTGGGTCAAGGGATACCAGAGGAGTAGGGTATCCGGTTGGTTCTGCGGCTGCAAGCATAACAACCCAAACATAAGAGTTGTAATTGGTGGCCAACGTCAAGATAATATCTAGAGATTGTATAGAGCATGGGAAACAAGCCGCCCTAAGGATTCCAGAGTCCCCGACATTGATTTCCAGCTGATCTCCAGCCTGTCGCTGGATGTACATGATTTTCACTAAGGCCTGCATTTCTGGCCATGTTCCGACGCTGGTGTCGGTAATAAGTTTAACTTTGGACTCAATTTTTGAGCCCATGATAACACTGTCTTGCACAAAATTCATGGTTAGGGGCATTTTCTCCAGGGCCTTTTCCATTTTGGACTTTACCGCCGCCCTGGTAGCCATCGCGGAAGGTAGTTCTAAACTTCCAGGTGGAGAGGATGCAGATGCCTCAGACATGCTTGGGAAGTGTACTCCAAAAACCTGCAAGGCAAAGTGACCTTCAGAACGTATTAACAAATAAATATTTTGGGGTCTGGAGATCTTACCACTGTGATGCCTGCTTTTCCTGAAAATTTAGTTTCATTCACAAAAATCCTAAAAAGTACACACATTACATGAACTTAAGATTTGACTAAATATCCGGGTCCGAGAATTTTATCACACTTGGTAAAGACATGGGATGGGTGATGGCAGGAGACCCGGAGCTCGGAGAAGTAACCATTGGTGAGGATGTGTAAAAAGGCAAACCATCAAGCCCACGTGGGTGCCACGTGCATAGGTATTAAATAGGAGTTATGGCGATGACGACGGAGCCAACTGTCTGAACGCGTGAAAAGTGAAGGCCACTTGGATGAAATTAATTGCACACATGGGGCATAAATGAGAGTCTAACTGGTTTCATGGGGGAGAGAGAAAAATTCTTGTTTGAAACCAGCCGAGAGCCGAGTTCCAAATAGGTGGTTTTCTGCCCCAAAACAAACTCACAGACGGAAAACCAGCCACACAGATAACTCGACCACCTGGCTAAGCTACCCAAAAGGATATACATGAAAGCCAAGGGATATATACATGGGAATGGAAGGATATATACAACCAATATATACAAACTTACACATATATACACCGCAAAATGACATCCACGGGAAACCAGGCAAGGCACAGTATAAACAGCTTTCTACATAATCTACAAACCAACCACTTCTGCGCAGAGGGCAGACAACCCTCTGGTAGAGTCGACCCACCAACGGGCGACAAAACCAGAAAAGGGAAATAATGGAACTAAAGGACAAACAAACAAAAACAAGACAGAAACACCAGACAAACGAAAAGAAAACAAAAACGACGAGAACAGAGACACCAACCTGAGAATGTCGAAAGGTGGAGGAAAGGAGGAAGTTACCATGGGAGCTCTACAACAGCTACAACTACCAATGATCACAACCCGCCACCATGAAGCACTCACAATCGCCTAAAAAGGATGGAAGAGTTTAGCACTGATTATTGTTAATTTTGTGTAAATCACTCTGTAATCGCTCTAAAATTGCTCTGAGTGCTTGAGTGTTTTAATCGCGGTAAATGTGAAAGTGATAGATAACATCTATTTATACCCGTGGTAAAAAAAAAAAAAAAAAGGGTAGTCCACCTCCTTCCGGCAATCTCCGGACAAGCGAACCTCCGGACCCCGGGCCCAGAGATTCTCCGCGACAATCATCCTAAGAACATCGTGGTGAAGAATCCCAGAGTCCAGAATCTGGCTCCCAACGAAGAATGACCTCCGGCACCGGAGTCCCAGAGATGAAAACCAACCAAAAAAAACACAACAACAGGGAAGAAAACCCCGGAGAAGGAAAACAAAGGGAGAAAGACAAGGCAAGAGCCGCAAGCAAAAATAAAGAAAAGAAAAAAAAGGGGGGACCCAACATTTTGCACACAAAATGTAGGGATGGGGATGCAGGGCATAAAAAATGGCGACTATCTGGGACAAATGCCTTAGCGCATTTGAGAACTACAAAATCTCTGGTTAGCAAAACTGGAACAAGCCATTTTCTGAGGTATCTAACAGGCAAAGAGCAACATATCTGAGAGTATCGAACCGCACGGGAATTAGTCTGTAGCCCTTCATCAGTGGTGTCATGTATGCTTTGGAAGGAAATCAAGCCGATGACCTGTGGGAGGAGTAGAGAAGAGGCACTAATTACATCGAACCAGTCATCAATTTGCTTGTTTCTCCTAGAGACCAGAGTTTCATCCTGCTTTTCCTTCTTATTATTTTGTTTGTTTCTAGGTTGGAAGGCGGTACTTCTTTCACCATTGAACTTAAGCTTAGCTAATTTCAATGGCGGTACTTCTTTCACCTGTCCACCTCTACTCAGATGTTCGAAGAGGGGATAAAACTGCGGACCCGAAAAGAATTCTTTAAAGTTTCAGACCTGGGTCAACCAACTAGTACAACCGATCTACCCTCGGCGTGTCCGATTACTTGTTCCTTATATTACTTGTGTTCACTGATTGCCGGACTCCCGGAGACAACACCCGATGGAGATTGCTCAAAATGTGCCGCATCCTATGAAATAACCCCGGAGACCAGGCTGGTTCCACTATGCTAAATATAGATTCTAGAGTTCACCATGCCGTAGACATCGTACCGAAAACCAGAGTTTATGCGAAGAATTCCAATTCCTACAAGATAGAACAAAACGCCGGGACCCCGGAAGAAAACCGAAAACGAAAATAAAAACAACAAAAGAGGACTGCCCCGGAGGATAGCCGACAAGGCTATTTACAAGACACGGTACCTCGCTGTGAGGCACCCAGGAGAAATATTTACAAGCAGAAGGCTTTACATAAAATATAATTTTGGACAAACTTACCCTATTCGAAGTAGTGTTTGAGAAACTGTCCATTAACGGGCAATGAGACAGGTTCACCAGTCAGTGTGTTAAGGCAGTAAGTATTTGCCCCATAGATTTTTGAGATGAGGTATGGTCTGAGCCAGAGCCGTTGGAACTTTGTATGATTTCCTTTCTTTTCCTGGGCCTTGTCCCACAACACGACCAGATCTGAAATCTAAAAAGCTTTGTATTGGACTCTTCTATCAAACCATAATTTTACCATTGCTTGATGACGCACGAAATGTTCAAGGGCTGCGTCTTTTTGTTCTTCCATTCACACCAAATTTAAGAGCTGAACCTCCATAATGTTTTCCTTGTTCCTAAATTGCTGCATAAATTGTAAAACTGGGTACTGTAAGTTAACCGGGAATACAGGGTTCTGGCTGTAAACCAGATGGAACAGGGATGTCCCTAGGGTAGCCTTGACACGAATGTGATCTGCCTAGAGGTCAAATTTCAACTTTTGATGCCAATCCTGGGGATTCTATTCTAGCAGGTGTTTGATAACTTCAAGTAGATTTTTATTCGTTGATTCAGCAACGTCATTCCCTTGGGGATAATAGTTGCTGGAAAACTTTAGAGTGATCCTCCGGTTGTAGGTCCATTCGAGTAACTGTGCCGAAGAAAATGATGGACCATTGTCACCTACCAAAGCAAAGGGCATCCCAAACCTTGTGACGATGTTTTCTTCCAGGAATTTGATAACTACGTCTACCGTGTTGTTTTTGCACGGTATAGCCTCAGACCACCGCGTGCAGTAATCAGTAGCAGTGAGAATGTATCAGTGATTGGCAGACGAGTTGGGGTTGATTTCCCCGATAAAGTCAAATTCCCACTGGGCGAAGGGTCTAGCCTCGAAGACTGGTTGTAAAGGCATAGCCGAGTTACGCTCACGATGCGCCACGGTTTGGCAAGTGTGGTATTTTCTAACATGAGTGTAAATATCCTTGAATATATAGGGCCAATAGTATTCGGCTTGAAGGATCTAATGGGCAGTGGCGTCGGCTGATCCATGCCTGGTTCCAAACTGCTTGTGAAATTCATCAATCACCTTTACAGCTTAGTCTCTGTTGATGCACCAGAGGTACACTCCCTCATAGTTTCTACGGTAAAGCGCAGAGTTTTTGATCATGAAGTGGGCGCTTTTCTCCGTAGGGTGCGGAGTTTATGGGGAGGTAATCCCTCCGGACATTTATTATTTAGTAACAAATATACCAAATCGGTATACCACGGGTCTTGGGTGATAGTATCCATTGTGTAAGCCTGACATTCTATGCGGGGAGTCTCTTCTGCCATCGCTCGACTTAGTCCCTGGCCCCAGACTATCTTCATGGGCTGCATTTCTAAGTCATATTCCTGGAGAATGGCCATCCATTTTCCTCGTCTTTTGCTCAATTTGCTCTGCATCAGTAGAGACTTGACGGCCTGGTCTGGAATGATAGCATATACCTTGCTCCAGAGAATATAATGCTGAAATTTCTTCACGGTGCGAACTAGAGCAAAGGCCTATTTTTCTAGTGATGAATATCAGACTTCAGCGTTCTTGAAGGGGGAGCTCATGAAAGCTATTGGTCGTTCTTCCTCTTCAACCTTTTGAGTCAACACTGCCGCAACAGAATGCAGCGAAGCAAAGGAGTAAATGTAAAATGGAAGGGAATAGTCCAGACTAGCCAGGATAGTTACTTCTGTTATTGTCTGTTTAATCTGGGCGAACACTTGCTTTGCTTTAGGACTCCACTCAATCTTGGTATCCTTCTTCATCATCTCATTGAGCGGTTTGACTATTTCTGCGAATCCGGTGATGAACTGCCGGACAAAGTTAATCTTTCTAAAGAAGGATCGCATCTCTTTCTTGTTGCCAGACATTTGTAAGTTTAGCAATGCTTCAACTCTCTCAGGGTCTATGGATATACCCTTCTCAGAGATGATATGCCACTTCCCCTCAGTGACCCCGAATATGCACTTCTTGGGGTTGAGGGATATTCCGTACCGGTGACATCTCTCATAGATCTAAGTGAGATGGGCGGAATGGTCATGCCTGTCCTAGGAAAAGATGGTCAAGTCATCCATGTAGATGATTATGCACCGATTCACAAGGCCCTCAAACGCAATGTCCATGACCTTTTGAAATGTAGCCCCTGCATTGATCAGACCAAAGGGCATTCTCTTGTATGCAAACGTTCCCCACTTGGTGGTAAACGCTATTTTCTCTCTGTCTTCATACTTAACCATGACCTGGTTATATCCAGAGTACCCATCCAAGAATGACATCATGTGGGATCCATTCACTATCTGTAACACCTCATCCAACGAAGGGAAAGGATGATTATCCTTCTTGGAGGCCTTGTTTAAGTTTCAGAAATCCACGCAAAGGTGGATCTCACCGTTCTTCTTTCTCACAGGGACTAGATTGGCGACCCACGTAGTATGCCAGATTGGGAAGATTATCCGGGTTGACAGTATTTTTTCTACCTCTTGACAAATCAAAGGCTCAATCAGGGGGTTGACCGGTCTTTGCTTTTGCCGAAAGGGCTTAGCATCAGGTTTCAGGGGAATAGTATGAGTCATGATGGATGTGTCATATGTTTTCAAGTCTTCATAACCCCATGCAATTATGTCAATGTATTCTCGGATAACCGCGAGAATCTTTTCCTTCTCCTCATGGGAACAGGAGGTACCAATGTGGATCATCTTTTCTTCACCGGGTTGGCCGATGTTTACTTTTTCAAACTTTCCTCCCTCGGAGGAGGATGACACCTTCTCCTGGGCCCGAGGGTCTGAGTCAAAGATTCATTCCAGTGCAACCGTCCCCTTCAGGATGGTGTTGGTAGGTAGGTCCATGATCCCATCATCTTCGTCACCCTGCCTAGTATTGTCGTGGTCTCGTTCTTCCACTATCTGGTTTTCAAAGACACCAACATTTGCCATGAAGGCCAGGATATGCTGATCATCCTCAAAAACCTGAAAGTGGGTGACATTATCTGGAATGGACGGGGTAGGGACCATCTCAACTGAAAATCTCTGGAGTCGCGAGCCGGCCATTGGCTCAAGTGTGTTGGCAGAAATGGCGAGGGCATCTGGGACATAGTTCCATCGCCGGGGAATGAGGTCAATGTCGAAGGCATCAAAATATTCAATAAGGCTCCAAGCCCGATTACGGTATGTGGCCAGCCTTTTGTCGTGGCATGTGTATTGACTCCGAACTTGTTTGACAATCAACTCTGAATCACCTAGAGCCCGGAGGCGGGTGACACCTTTCCTTAACCCAAATAAGAGTCTAAGGACCAAAGCCTCGTACTCTGTGACATTGTTTGTACAGTTAAACTGTAGTTTGTAGGACGCAAGGAAGGATTTCCCTGACCGGTTGATTAGTTCCACCCCAGCCCCACAACCTTGTTTGGATCGGGACCCATCAAACTTGAGGGTCCATAAGTCATTGTTTGGAATCTGGGGCTAGGGAGGGAGAGTGGCCTTTGGATCGCTGTTGGGAGACTTAGGAGGAGCTCCCTCCCGAACTACTGGCGTGGAGGTAGAGTTTACCTCTGGAGGTGTTTGAATTTGGGATTCCTAGGGAGACAACATCAGAGGAGCACATCCCGTAGGAACACTGGGCTCTGGGGAATCGGGTATATGTGCTTTATTCCAGAAGGTATCGAGGTGCCGGTTAGCGACCGAAAGACAGGGCCCACACTTGAGCTCTGAATGTTTCTAATAGTGTACTCGGCACCAAGTGCCAGATAGGAGTGTAGCAAGGGTTGCTATGGCCCCTTGAGAGTCAATCTCAACTCTCATCTTTTATTCTAGGTACTAGGCTCTCTGCAGCACTGCGGGATCCTCTCCGGGGACGAAATCGAATGTTAAGATTTCAAAGGGTCGGTACACCCCCGGGGAAGTCTCAGAGAAGAAGATCTCATTGACCCTCCCAACCTTGGTAAGGGCCTGTTTCATCCATGGTTCACTTTCGACCTTGATCTTATTTGATTCTCCTTCCCAGGGGAGTCATAAATGGGTGAAGTCAGTCGAAAAGTATCCATTCAAGGACTTAGACCAATTCTGACTTAATAGGATCCCATAAGTTTCTGGGATGTCCACCACTTGGATGTCGATTATGCTAGCTATCCTGGGGTCCTGGATAAGCTATATCTAGACGTTCTTCAGTTCCCCCACCATTTTTACAGCAGTCTTATCCAGCTGGATCACTGCACCATTGGATGGGGTGGGATGGAATCCGAGCTTCTGACAAATGGACAAGGGCATGATGTTACCCGAAGCTCCAGAGTCTAGTAAGAAGTTGTGTATATTTTTGCCTTGGATATTCAGGCCTAGTAGGAAGGGAGGATCCTCATTGTTCCCCCAGAAGATTTCCACATTAGCATCTTTGAATGAGACAATCTTGGGCGGGTGGCTGACGGCTTCCGGGTTCCCCAAGAGCTTCAGAAGAGACTTCTTCTACTCGGGATAGTTCAGCAAGACCTCCATCAAGGTCATGGAGGTGGTGGTTTGTTCTAACGCCTTTGTAATGTCAAATCTTCCTCCTGGGAACTGGTGCTTTCCCTCGGCTAGGTCTTTTGCTTGGTTAGAGCTAGGACCTCTTGGAGGAGCGGGTTGGTTAGTCGTGTTATTCTGGGGAGGAGGGGTGTCTTTGATAGGAGGCGTGGGCGTGTAAGTTGGTCCTTTACCAACCTGACTCTGAGTGTTATATGGAGTCCTCGGGTTAGTAAAGGCGTTGGCCCCGAAGGGCGGGATAGATTCATCAAAGAATCCCTGCAATTTAGATTCCTCTTCATCCTCCCCAAAAGTTCTGAAGAAGATGGTGTCACAGGTGAAGGCATTGTGGGTTGGCTCTTGAATAGGAGGCTTTGGAGGGGTGGTATCATGCGACTACTATTTGTCTAGCTGGGAGATCATGATGACCTTTTCCAATGTGGCACAATTTACCTCATTGTGCAAACCTATGTCATGCAATCTACTCCAATTAGTCATGGGTTGGAAGTCTGCAACTGGTGTGAAATGTGATGGTCCAGCACCATTTTGGTTGGCATTTTGGTTTGGAGGTGGGCCTCCGACGTTCGTGTTATTATTCCACTGCTGTTGATTGGGCCTAGGCCCGTTGTTGAAGTTTCTTCCCCCGACATTGTTATTTTATTGGCCGGAGAAAATATTTCGCCTCTGGGAATTTGAATTCTGGGGGGCGTAGGACCCCGCCTTCAGTTGGCCCATGTCTATAGTCAAGGTGGACAACATTCACTGGAGGGATTCAACCTCGGCGGTCAACTAAGTGTTGGTGTCACAATGTGATGATTGTTTTTGTTGGTTTCTTGGGAAGGCAACAGTATAAGCTGGAGTTGAGGTTGGCAATCCTCCAGTTGCGGACGACTGAAAGAAGGGCACTCTGGATGGTTGCGTCTGAGATTGTTGTGCCTACTGCAGCTGATTCCAAGGGAAAGTTTCTAGACCTGGTACCGCCTGGGTCTGCGTTGGGTAAACCTACTGGGCCTGCTGGTCTATCAGGGGTGGTGGAGGATTCATTTCCATCGAAGGGGCACCCATCGCCAGATTGGGGTTGTACCCCCGGGCATACGCGGTTCCGCCAGGGATCATGTTGAAGGGCATACTCTGCCCGATCCCGCTCGGGGATTAGTTGAGACCATGGGATAATTCTAAAGCTAGGTTGTAGACTTTTGCCAAAGTGTCCTGGTCACCCGCGACGGTTGTTCTACAAAGGAGAGTGGTGACGAAGGGGTTCATCGCGTTAAGGTAAGTCTGTATGGTTACTTCTGGGGATGGAATAAAAGGGCCCGTGCACCGCTTCAAGGCATGCTGGAACTGATGGTTGAATGCTGCAAGAGGTTCATTGGGTTCCTTTCTGATAGAGATTAACTGGCTATGGGACCAAGCTAGGTCCACATGTACGCGAAAGGTAGCTAGGAATGTGTCCTCCATGTCCTGCCAACTGTTTATGGAGTTGGCAGGAAGGTTAAGGTACCAGTTCAACTCACCTTGTCCTAAAGACAAGGGAAACATCCGAGTCACAACATCTTCATGCTGGATCCGGTGTCGGTTCATGGCATCCTTATATGCCTATAAATGTTCTTCCGCGGTTCGTGAGCCTAATGCTCATATCATGGGTAGATCTTCTCTGGGTGGGAGGGTAAGTCATTGATTATGCCCATAAAAGTTCCCATTGGGGACCCGGTGTTCCCGAAATATGCGGCCATTGGGGAAACCAGATTTTGGGTAGTTTGGGCACTGGTTCCCGGGATTGCCTGAGAAGTTTTGGTATTCTGAGGTATGCTACACCCCCAGACAATGGTGGCTGGTATGATTTTCAAGGTCTGTTTCTTTTGAGCAGGAGGCTCAAGTTTGACAAACCTTCCGAGATTCAGGGCAGACCTAAGGATTCTCTCAAATTTTGTTGGGGAGAAAGACCCAATCCCGCTGAAGGCTTGACCCTTAAAACTATTACTCGGGAAACCCTCAGGAGGTGTAAAATCAAAATCTTTGGAGGGGGATGAGTTCATGCCCTCCTTCTAGCGCCAGTTTCTATTGATAGGGTTTTGTTAACCGGGTTTGGAAACAGTCATATGTTGTCACCAGGTACTAGAGGTACCGGCCAACTCTGCCTGCAAAGGTTATTCGGGGAAGTTAGATTCCACAGGCCTTCAAGCACCTGGGTGTCGGGTCACAACGGTGCGGGGATCAGTTGGGAGAAGTGACTATTTTTGAGGGGGATAGCTGGTTTCTTCAACTTGTTCTCTCCGGAGATTCAATCAGGTAAGGTTTCCCCTAGCATTCCACACTTAGAAAATAAAATGAAAAAGATCTTGCAGGGTTAGAAATACTTTATCTAACTATAGTCATGCTTAAACGTTCAGAACATCAATAATACTCTAATATACTACACTAAATACCAAAGAAATACACAACCCTCAGTTAGTATTTTATCAGTAGCGAGGGAAAAAGGTCATTAATCTATTTGACATATCAGAGTAAAACACATAAAGAACATGAAACATGAAATATCATTAACTCAGAAGCAGGAATTCCAACAACATAATTGCAAAGAATTATCCCTTCTTTATTAATGTCTCTTCCAGCAAGCACTGGTGCGTGATACAATGGTGGCTCTAGGGGAGCATCTAACTATTGAAAACAGAACAATGGAGCATTGAGCTCTGCAACTAAAATGAGAAATCACCTTTTTATTACTGTGGACAACAAAATCATCAATTTCGCCGACACTTGGAAATGGGCTGGTCTGGCTATTTATACACATCTCTTCTAACCCTAACTATATTTTACATCATGTTTTAATAAAATACAATATCTAGGGGCCAGTACTACCTGCGCCACCCTACAAAAGACCTCGAGATGGAGTAGGCCTGTCCTGTCAGAAGAATGAGACAAGAATATAGAGCGGAAGAATCAGCCTTGAGAAGATGGCCAGGAAGGAGAAGGAAGAAAGTAGGTCCCCTGGGGACCGAGGCTACATGTCTCATAAATGGGAAATGTAGTGCCCTATTTCCAATGTGCTAGGTGTACCTCTGAACGATGCCTTGAGAAGACCACCCTGTCAGAAAACCAAATGTTGAGTCGACGCCCCCTTGATGTAGCCAACTACCTTCTAACAGCCTTTATTAATCGCTCCTGAAAATGACCGATCAGCCTCGGGGACCGGGACACAGATCACTTGAAAGAATACAAAATTTGGGATCCGGGAACTTATGTTGCCGAAAGAATAAAGAATATCCGATGTTTGAGTTTTCTCCAGCCTCCGGATAAAACTCAAGGTTGTTTATTATCATTGAAAGCCTAGAGGAGGTGGGAGATGCCATCTTCGTCGGATATCCTTTAAGCTGGCCCTTTGGTACTTAGCCACTTCAATTTGCTCCCCCAGGTCCAGAACATTCTCCTTAACCTCGTCGGCCATTTTTGCCGCATCATGGCCACTAAGTACCATACGCATTAATTTTGTCATTTGGGCACCATCTATCCCCTCTGGGGATTGATATTAGGACTTCATCATTTCATCAAAACTCCCCAAAAATGAATCCTCCGGCGTGCATGTATCTATACTGAGGGGGTCAGCCCCGGAAGTCTTTATTACAAAAGACTTGTATAAATTGAAAGAATATTTTACTATATTCAATTTATCTTGTAGAGTCCCTACCAGTTGCTTGGTTACCTCCAATGTAAGGTCAAGTCTAGAGTGTTGGGTCCTCACAAAATCAAATGATTCATCCCCCAGAATTCCAAATTCAGAAATCATTTCCTCTCCCAGGCCAAGGAGTTCCTCAAGCTCCACCTTCCATGCTTGATAATTCTCGATATCACCCTCCCACAGGTTAATAAGAGTCTCTACCTGGTTTAGAACATGTCGGGCCGTGTATAAATTTGGGAGGGTGGATACCAGGAAACTTCGAGTGTTTCCTATTTGCAGGGCGACCCACTCATCCACTGCATGGGCCTTTTTCTTCATCGTTCACAGGGAGTCTATGTCGCCCTACAGTTAATCTTCAGAGGTGGAAACCTCCAGAGGAGCGGCGTTGATAGGTCGAGCCAGCTCGGTAAGCAACCCCATAAGGTTTGCATTTTTCACATTTTCTGCTTTGAGCCTTTGGGCTTCTTTTTCATAACGGGATTCCACTGCCCTAGCTGCCTCCTTTAGCAAATCCACCTCGCCTTGTTTTTCCCTTTTCCCCAATGATACCTCTGCAACACTGTAATCTCCGGGCTCTGCGGTTGCTTCATCGGCGCCTGGGGGAGGTGTCGCCACAATGGCAACTGTTTCTTTGCCCGGCCCAGTTCGAAGAGTATGAACCGTCCAGGCTTTCTTGGCCTTCGATGGGGCCTGGACCTGAGCCATCATTTCATCCAAGGAGAGAGGATTTCTGCGAGTGGATGGAGCTTTTATTTTTCTACTCTCTACTAACCACTGAGGCGGTAGGGGTTGCTTTTTTGCCAGAATCTGTTCTCTTGGTTCTTCCCCGGTGTCCTGCGACTGTTGTTCCTCAGTGGTGTGGACCTCATCCATCCCTTTTCCTGCGTCTTCTTCATTAACAATATCTTCCTCAGCAACATCCATCTCCTTAGCCTTGTCCTCTGTTTCTATTGCGTTGTCTGGACTTTGGTCGGCTTCCTTAGGGATTTCCTCTTCATGTTGCTCTTCTTGTTGCTTGGCCTCTACCGCCGGGGCTTCTTCTTCTATTGGCACATCCTGTGGCAGTAGGGGAGGTACTGGGCCGATATTTAAAGTTTGGGCCGCGGTAATTACCTGCCTAAAGGTCACTCCTGGGAGTGGCGCTTGGAACGTGGCGGTTGGGGTTATAGTTATTCCCGAAGGTCCGGTTCCCCCAGCAGATGCCATTTGTTCACCCTCCTTTGTTGGTCCACCCCCGGATCCTGCGTCTCTGGAGTTTCAGAGGCAATATCTGGCTCCCTTTCTTCTATCTATTTTTCCTGCTCCTGTGCAGGTTCCTATTTCACAGCTTCTTGTTCTGCCCCTGGGACTTCTGTCTCTTGGAATTCTGTCCCTACTTGTCTGGTGTCCCCCTACAGATTTACAAACTCGTCGATTGTAAAGACATCATCAAATTCCTCCTGCGGAGGGGGACTGGCCGGGACTTTGGCAGGCTCTGTTTCCTTCTCCGGCTCCGGGGAACTGGAAGAGAGGATTTCTACTTGTTGGGTCTGGGACGTTCCCACCCCTAGCTCTGCCTTAGGCTTTTGGTTAAGCCTCTTCTTTCTTCGGGTAACCAAGGGTTTCCCCGCATCCCTTATTGCTATTGCCTCTATTGGATCCACCCCCGTTGCCTTCACCATTAAGGCTTCCAGCGACGGGGAGGAAGAGGGACGAATTGGCCTGGCCATTAGTGTTGGAGTGGCCAGTTGTGTGATCAATTTCTCCCTCATCTGTTGGTAGGCTGCCACTGATTGTTTTATTTGCTCTTTTATGGGGATTTCTTGCACAGGAGGGGTCGTATCTATCTCTTTTCCTTTATCAACTCTCTGTGAAGAAGTCTCGGCCCCCGGAGTCAATTTTGGTGCTGGCTGGGCTGCTCGGCGGGTACTTTCGGGGAACACCTTCTTGAAGTAGGCATGACTTCGCTCGACCACCTCTCGAGTGAAGTCCTTAATTGTAGGCCCTTCCTGGGCATCCCAATTTACTGGTGGAAGGGTTATTGTATCGATCCCCTTTGCCTTTTACTGGGGGTCGATAGTGGGGGCGTCGTCTGAGAAGTCCTTCAAAAACCTCTGGAATCTCAACCTTTGCATCATGCCTGCCATCATCTTGACATAGTGCCAGCTCCACACCTCCACATCATCTTGGAAATCTGCCCAAAAATCCTCCATATGGTCGCGATGGGGCTCTGAAGCCCAGGGAAGTGGCGCAGCAATCTTACCGTGCGGATCAAAATTTTTTAGTGCCAGGTAAAACTCTTCCAAGTTGTAGCTTTTTAGTTCATTGTCCACCTCTTTTGTGGCGGCCAAGCTGCATGAGTAGTTCCCATAGATGATTGGGAACTAAATGTTGGGTATCTTCTTCAGGGCAAAGAGTGCATGCACCTCCATTATTTGCCTGCAGTATTCCAAGAGAACGATCTTGTCCCCACAGTGTTTAGGCAACAAGTAGGGTTTCCCGGAGAATCCGATGACCCTAATATAAGTGTGTTGTTAGAATTGGATATAGTAGTGTCCATAACTCTGGACCAAATTCATCGCCTCTGAGGATAGGCGGTATCCTGTGTCCTGGGTGGGTGTAAGTAGGTGATAGTAAATGAACGCATCGTTTACCCGCCAAAAACTGGGGAAGTTGGCCTCCCATTGAACCTGTGGGAAATGGTTCCATGGTGCCTTTTGTCTCGGGCCAATCCCAAGCACACCATCTGTAAGTAGCCCATGGGCGTGGGGCCTCTGCTGCGCTAGGGCCCAGAAAACATAGGAAGACATGTAAAATTTCTTTTTCCTAGTCAGCTGAAGGAACTGGGAGTTGACATGGTTGGAAATTATGGCTGCCCAGTCGAAATATCCTTCTTTGGTGGAGATGCCGAGGAGGAAATAATACATCCACTTAGCGAATTCTTGGGCAGAGGTCTGCCTAAAGACCCGGGCCAACGCTATCATTCCCATATGAATTCTCTCTTTGAATTCTGACCTGGGAATTTCTATCTTCATCCTCTTGGGGTCCCTCTTTGGAACCTTGAGCCAATGGGTGTTCATGTATACCCAGGCGACATCCTCCAACTGTGTGAATTGGGCCAAGGAATCTGACCTTGTGACCATTGAAGCCTTGGTGAATTGAGGGATCCCCAGACCTGCCTGGAATGTGTCTGGGTCGAGGGATACCAGAGGAGTAGGGTATCTGATTGGTTCTGCGACTGCAAGCACAACAACCTGAACAGAAGAGTTGTAATTGGTGGCCAGCATCAAGATAAGCTCTGGAGATTGTATAGAGCACGGGAAACAAGCCGCCCTATGGATTCCAGAGTCCCCAACATTGATTGCCAACTGATCTCTAGCCTGTCGCTGGATGTTCATGATTTTCACTAAGGCCTGCATTTCTGGCCATGTTTCGACGCTGGTGTCGATAATAAGTTTAACTTTGGACTCAATTTTTGAGCCCATGATAACACTGTCTTGCATGAACTTCATGGTTAGGGGCATTTTCTCCAGGGCCTTTTCCATTTTGGACTTTACCGCCACCCTGGTAGCCGTCGTGGAAGGTAGTTCTGGACTTCTGGGTGGAGAGGATGCAGATGCCTCAGACATGCTTGGGAAGTGTACTCCGGAAACCTGCAAGGCAAAATGACCGTCCAAACGTATTAACAAATAAATATTCCAGGGTTCGGAGATCTTACCACCGTGATGTCTGCTTTTCCTAAAAAGTTAGTTTCATTCACAAAAATCCTGAAAAGTACACGCATTACATGAACTTAAGATTTGACTGAATATCTGGGTCCGATAATTTTATCACACTTGGTAAAGACACGGGATGGGTGATGGTAGGAGACTCAGAGCCTGAAGAAGTAATCGTTGATGAGGATGTGTAAAAAGGCAAACCATCAAGCCCACGTGGGCGCCACATGCATAGGTATTAAATAGGAGTTATGGTGATGATGGCGGAGCCAATTGTCTGAACGCGCAAAAAGTGAAGGCCACTTGGATGAAATTAATTGCGCACATGGGACATAAATGAGAGTCTAACTGGTTTCATGGGGGAGAGAGAAAACCACTTGTTTGAAACCAGCCGAGAGCCGAGTTCCAAACAGGTGGTTTTCTGCCCCAAAACGAACTCACAGATAGAAAACCAGCCACACAGACAACTCGACCACCTGGCTAAGCTACCTGAAAGGATATACATGAAAGCCAAGGGATATATACATGGGAATGGAAGGATATATATAACCAATATATACAAACTTACACATATATACACCGCAGAATGACATCCGCGGGAAACCAGGCAAGGCACAGTATAAACAACTTTTTACATAATCTACAAACAAACCACTTCTGCGCAGAGGGAGGAAAACCCTCTGGCAGAGCTGACCCACTAACGAGCGGAAAAACCAGAAAATGGAAACAATAGAACCGAAGGACAAACAAATGAAAATAATATAGAAACACCAGACAAACGAAAAGAAAACAAAAATGGCAGGAACAGAGACACCAACCTGAGAATGCTGAAAGGTGGAGGAAAGAAGGAAGTTACCATGGGAGCTCTGCAACAGCTATAGCTGCCAACAATCACAACCCGCCACCACGAAGCACTCACAATCACCTGAAAAGGATGGAAGAGTTTAGCACTGATTGTCGTTAATTTTCTGTAAATTGCTCTGTAATCACTCTAAAATTGCTCTGAGTGCTTGAGTGTTTTAATCGCAGTAAATGTGAAAGTGACAGATAACATCTATTTATACCTGTGGTACAAAAAAAAAAAGGCAGTCCACCTCCTTCCGGCAATCTCCGGACAAGTGAATCTCCGGACCCCGAGCCCGAAGATTCTCTGCGACAATCATCCTAAGAACATCGTGGCGAAGAATCCTGGAGTTCATAATCTGGCTCCCAACGAAGAACGACCTCCAGGACCAGAGTCCCAGAGATGAAAACCAACCAAATAAAACAAAACAACGGGGAAGAAAACCCCAGAGAAAGAAAACAAAGGGAGAAAGACAAGGCAAGAGCCGCAAGCAAAAACAAACAAAAGAAAAAAAAAGGGGGGGACCCAACATTTTGCAGACAAAATGTAGGGATGGGGATGCAGGGCATAACAAAATCCACAAGTATGTATGCACCAAAATGTGGAATGTAGAATGTAGGATGTCTTCAATCTCTTGCTTGTAGATCTCCAACACCAAGTCTTGAATGGGTTCTTGATTTGGAAGAGGCTTGGAAGAAGGTGGATGGATAGATCACTAAAAGAGCACCATGTAGCTTGAATCCCTCAATGGCCTCCAATGGATCTCCTTCATGAAAATGGATGCTTGAATGCTTGAGAATGGATGAATGCTTGCTTGAAATCTTGCTTGAATGCTTGCTTGGACTTCACTTGATAATGCTCCTCAATTGCTTAATGATTCTTAGAAGACTTAGATAAAATGAGAGGAGAAGGCTCTCTTTTATATGAAACTAGGGCACAATCTTCTAAGGAGGCCGACATAGGATAATTAAATTCTCATTAAAACCTTTACCCTTAGGAGAGGACCTATATTAAATATAATTTAGGAATCGACGCTTCGAAACCTGAAACAGCCGACCTGGAAGCGGGAAAACACTTTTTGCAAAGATTGACATCTAGAAACTGCAAGACCCTGAAGTTTGAACCCTGGGTCAAGGTCGAGGTCGACCTTGACCTAGGTCAGGGTCGAGGTTGACATAGACCCAAAAGGTTGAACCTGACCTTGAAGTCCAGAATCCCAGGTCTGTAGTCCAGAGTGCAGAAATCAGGCTGGAAAGAAGTGGAAGTAGGGGCAGAACAGGGGGAAAGCCAGGTCTAGATCAGGAACCCATTCAAGGTGCATGATATGACCCCAAACCACTTACTCAGAAGGCTAAACCAG
>MU223643.1:2268614-2293553 GCA_018584345.1 Thuja plicata
ATCATCCACAATGGATTCATGAGGAAGAGAGTAATCAACATCCAAATCCAAAGGTTCATCCCAAATAGGAAGATTATATTCTAAAGTAGGCTCATAGGAAATACATATATTAGGAGAAGAATTAACACCAATCTTTAACTCATCTCCATAAAGAGAAATATGATGGAGAGAAAGATTAAAGTCATCTTCTTGCTCTAATATATCCTTAAAAGGTAATATAAGAGAAGACAAAGCAACATCACATGTACTAAATAAAGTCTCTCTAGGTGTAAAACCATGCAATGGTAAGGTAAGAGGAGGATGTTGTTTAATACCAAAAGTTATAGAAGGATGTTTGGAAAACACTTGAAACAACTTGTGCAACATTATAATGAATAAAGAAATGCATAGAAAATAGATTTAAATACATCCAAATGCATTCAAATGAAATCTATAAGCATGAAAAATGTAAATTTTTTTGTATTTTTAAAGCAATTTGTGATTTTTATTTATTTTTGACATATAAATGCAAGATCATAAAGGAAATCTACTTTTAAATGCATGTAAGATCTAACATAAGATGCAAATCTAACACCAAAAAGAAAGTGTTGTCTATCGCGGGTTCACCAAAATGTAACATATAAAATGTTACATATAACAATGTGTAATATAAGAAATGTAACATTTGAAATAAGTGGGGGAAAGATAAGATATTCCTCTTCTATCCTAAGATGCACAAAGGAAAGATCCAAATTGATCAACCCAAAAAGGACCAATGCACAAATGAATCAATCATTTGGAAATGAGAGCAAAGAGGAAAGTCTTAAATTCCCCATTTTACGGAAAAGAATGAATGTGTGATAGATTTAGAATGATTAAGGATTTGAATTGAAATGAATAGGAGAAATGCACTAACCTTGAAATATTGCAGATCAAAGAATGTTGTTTTCTAAGGTCTATACTCTATTTCTAGAAAAAATGAAGTATGACCCAGAAAGGAAACGCAGAGACAAACAAAACCCAGAAATCATTTTCCGATCTGACACCATCTTATGAAAAAGGTTGACCTTGACCCACAAATGTCAACCCTGACCCAATAATGTCAACCTTAACCTACACAGGTTTGACAGAAAATCTGTTCGCGGATCCCGAAAGTTTGTCGAAAAGGGTATCTAGATCTGGGTTCAAATTCGCAGTCCCAAACCTGTTCCTGCAAGAAAAAGAGATTTTTTTGTTGGGGGGGAGGAGTTGCCTTGGTCAAACCCCGGTTTTGGAATTAACCTCAAAGTATAATTGAAATTACAGAAGCAAACAAAGTAAATGCATAAATTCACCTTGCTTGTAAAAGTCCTTGTGGCGGATTCAAATCCTTGAATCCACAAGTATGTATGCACCAAAATGTGGAATGTAGAATGTAGGATATCTTCAATCTCTTGCTTGTAGATATCCAACACCAAGTCTTGAATGGGTTCTTGATTTGGAAGAGGCTTGGAAGAAGGTGGATGGAGAGATCACTAAAAGAGCACCATGTAGCTTGAATCCCTCAATGACCTCCAATGGATCTCCTTCATGAAAATGGATGCTTGAATGCTTGAGAATGGATGAATGCTTTCTTGAAATATTGCTTGAATGCTTTCTTGGACTTCACTTGATAATGCTCCTCAATTGCTTAATGATGCTTAGAAGACTTAGAGAAAATGAGAGGAGAAGGCTCTCTTTTATATGAAACTAGGGCACAATCTTCTAAGAAGGCTGACATAGGATAATTAAATTCCCATTAAAGCCTTTACCCTTAGGAGAGGACCTATATTAAATATAATTTAGGAATCGATGCTTCGGAACCCAAAACAACCAACCTAGAAGCGGGAAAACACTTTTTTCAAAGACCGACATCCAGAAACTGCAAGACCCTAAAGTTTGAACCCTGGGTCAAGGTCAAGGTTGACCTTGAACTAGGTCAAGGTTGAGGTCAACAGAGACCCAAAAGGTTGACCCTGACCTTGAAGTCCAGAATCTCAGGTCTGTAGTCTAGAATGCATAAATCAGGCTAGAAAGAAGTGGAAGTAGGGGCATAATAGGGGGAAAGCCAGGTCTAGATTAGGAACCCATTCAAGGTGCTTGATATGACCCCAAACCACTTACTCAGAAGGCTAAACTAGTCTACCATGGAAGTGCTTCCATTTTCCGACTATACACTCATGTTCATACAACTTTTTTCATTCCTGAGCATTATAGACAGATTTCTGGAACATTTCTTTTTTGAAAACACACTGAGATAAAGTGCCATCTGTTGCATACTTAGGATCTTACACATTTTATGCATGGTTGTATTTGTACTCCATTATAAAGTGCCATGGGGGGTTCGATGTTTGCCTTTGTTTTCCATCTACCTTTGTCAAGTGAGTGTTCCTCCACAACATTAGCCTCATGATGTGTGTCAAGAGAGTGATCCTTCTACGACACCATCCTTTATATGTGTTTGCACTTTTTTCTGCACTTTCTATGTTCCCAGTTCTTCGTCATACAATTGTTCTTGTTAGTCTATTTTAGTGTACATGTCATGCCTCTCCCTACTATGCATTTCAGTGAGATGGATCATTTACCATATGTGAACATTTTCATTCTTGTTTTGGAGGCAACCTTTCACCCTCAATTTATCAACTCTTTAGACTTTGTTTAAAGTCTCCTCTACCCGATCATGTTATATTACAATGGAGGTTCCAACAGTTATTCTTTGATAGTATTTTCAGCTTCATGCTTCATAGGTGTTCTTCATGTTCATTCTTTGTTCCTACTTTCTAAGACATTCTCTAGTTTGGAGGCTTCTGCAGTCCTTCACTAGGCTTCATCTCTTTTTGGAGTAGAGTTTTTCCCACGCGATTTTCTCTGTTTCTCCACTTTACATAGATTCTTTTGTACTTGGGTACCTGATCAGGCCTTGTTACTGAGACCCATTTCTTGCTTTCAGTAGTTTTTTTCTAGGTTTTAGCTACTCCCTAAGTTTATCTTAAGGGGGGTGTTAGAGTAATAAGTTATTTATCTTATTAATTAAATAATTTTGATTTATTTATTAAGTCACTTATTATCTCTCTTTTACTTAAGCTAAAATTTAGGCATATAATAATTAATTCTTTTATTAATTATTATTATGCAGCCTAGATTTTTCCCTTTTAGGGTTTCGGTATCCTTTTATAAGGATTCCCTCTTTGTAAATTATTAATGAATTGAGGATGCAATTGTATTGAGAGTTTTTTCTCCATTGTTTTCACAACATGTTTCATCTTTCATCGATCTATTATTTTTGACCTCTATAGCTTTTTTGCTTCTCTTTTTCTGTGATAGGTTTGCATGTAGATGATTCTTGGGAGTTGTAGGGTTGAGTTTTCATCAACTCGAACAAAAAAAATAATTAAGGAAACTGAAAAGAAACCTGAGGAAGACCCTTTCCAAACCAAGTAATCCCCCTCTCTATTCAACTCCAAGAAAACAAAGTTTAGGGATGACTAAAGAGGTTGAAGCAACAAACAAATATGGGAAACGATTAACCCATTATCCATTCTCCTAGTAGTCAACAACATACAATCCAAATATGACTTTATATTTTTCCATCAAATGCATAAAAATGTTATTATTTCACAAAGGTTCTTGTCCCATACATCAATCTTGCCAAAACATAATTCTTCTACTCGCACCCAATTTCCGACAAGCCCCCTTTGCTGCAACATCTTTGGCTTTAATAAAATTGTTCCATAGAGAAGAACCAAGTAGAAGAATTTAAGAGTAAAGGAAATCCTTAAGAGAATTAAGACTATACAAATATTTGTTGTGCCATATTCAGTTTCATTCACATTTATTGTGGAAGGTTCTCCACACCTGTTTAGCATGAAGAGCCTTATTGAAGGTTCCTATATTCCTTAAGCCAACACCACCAAATTTCTTAGCTTTATAAACCATTTACCAAGAAACTAATGAAATCCTCTTTCTTCACCCATGGCTAGAGAAATCATTTTTGAGTTTTATCAATGATATCAACAAACTTTGAATGAATTTTGAACAAACTTAGAGCACAAACAGGTAAATTCTACATCAAAGACTTCAGAAGCTGATTTTTTCCTACCTAACTAAGAAGAGCTCCTTTCCACCTTCTAAGTTTTCCATTGAATTTTTCAACTAGGAAGAGCCAGAAAGAATCAGGAGGTTTAGCACACAGAGGGAGGCCCAAGTAGATAGAAGGAAGAGTACCAATAACACAACCCAATATGTCAGCAATTTTCTTCCGTCTAGCTTCCAAAGTGTTGAAAAAGAATGTAGAAATTTTAGCTTTATTCACTTTTTGCCTCAAAGATTCTTCATATATCACTAGAACCTCCTTCACATTTCTAGCTTCCACAATGGTAGAACTACCCATCATGATAGTATCATCAACAAATTGTTGATGGGAGCACACGAGATCAACCAAGGAAGGAATACGACCCTTAAGACTCCCATCTCGAACTAGATTATACATGAATATTCCCAAACTTTCATCCATAATGGTGAAGAGAATAAGAGATATAAGTCACCCCATCTCAAAACCCTAATCACCTTAAAGAAGTGCAAGGGAGAACCATTAACTATAACAATTGTATTGGAGGTAGAAATGAGCTGCCAAATTAATTAAAGGGATCTATCCATAAAACCAAAGGCCCTCAAGACTTTCAATAAGAAATTACAATCCACCCTATCATAAGCTTTAGAAAGATACAATTTCAGCAAGAAACCTTGGCTCTTTGAAACTTCCAAAGAGTGAACGTTCTCATGCACAATAATAATAGAATGAAGAATTTGCTAACTCGGGAAAAAACCATTATGGTGAGGCGAGATTAAAAATGGAAGAACAACTAACATCCTAGATGTTAAACCTTTGAAATGACTTTGTAAAAGGAATTACAAAGACTGATGGGGCGAAAAGCGTTGAAAACATCAACACTAGGGAATTTGGGGATAAGAGAAATAAAGGTAGAATTGAGTTCCTTTAGAATATTTCTAGAACCAAAGAACTCTTTCACAACATTACCACTATCTTTAGCCACAATATCCAAGAAATTTTGAAAAAAGAACATAGGAAATGGCCCAGGGGCCTTATTACCTTCAAAGGAGAAAATAAATTTCCTAACTTCTTCCAGACAAGGGATAGCCACCAGCATCGTATTCATCTCATCATTCAAGATTCTAGGGAAATCATCAATAAGGGTTTTCAGGACATTCAAATCCAAATTATAATCTGCAGATAAAAGATAAAAAAAAAGATGGACAACCTCACTCATAATATCCTCATCCTTATGAATTTTAAATCCATTCTTCATAAAATGAGAAGTTATATTCAAAGCTCTATGGTTTAGGATAGTCAAATGGAAGAATCTGGTATTTTTATCTCTAGAGGAAAGTCATAGTGATCTGGATCTCTGTTTCCAAAAATCTTCTTCTTTAGAAATGATATCATGATACTTGGTAAGAATTTAATTCTCCTTAGGGAGATAGTCTCCTATTTATCATTCTTGTTGAATCTTATCTTGAATCTCCTTTAAATCCGATTGCATAGCAGATTTGAAAGAAAATATATCTCCAAAAGTTTGTTTGTTCCATTTTCTAATGTTCAAATTTAGTTCTCTTAATTTTTTGGCCACTCTAAATCTAGAAGTGTCACTAATATTTATGGTACACCAATTTTTAATACAATCACAAAGTTTAGGATGAGATAGCTACATTCTTTCAAATCTGAAAGGGAAATTCCTTTTGCTAGACATAAAATCTAGCACAAAACTGATTGGGTAATGTTGGAAGATTGTTGAGCATGTCAAAATATTTTTTATTAGACATTGTCTATGTGTGTTGACATTAGTATTTTTTCATTGATGTCAACATACTATTGCTTTTGCAGACAGTGTGTTTTGTTTAGTAGAGAAGATTTCAGTTGATCAGGTGATATGTTGTTGTTCTTGTGCTATGATTGTAAGTGATGGTTTAGATACGTCTATAGTTTATTCTAGTCAACTTAGAGAGCTTCACATGACAGTTGGAGTGAGATATGTTTGATTTATCAGGTGCTTGTATTTCAGTGTTCCTGTTGTTCAGGATGTTTTAGATGTTTATTTTCTTCTTCGATATGGATCATTTTAGTTGATTCAGTGGATGTGAAGTTGGTGGATGCTTTGGGACTTAATGTTATTTCCTCAGCTAGTGTTGTGATGACATTAATTTGCCATTAGTATGCAAAACAACACTTTCGGTAAGCATATGCTGAAAGACAGAAAAAAGAGCAAACCAAAAATTAGATATAAAGAAGATCACCAAAATGACTAAGTACAAAGAGAACCGACGACACAACTTTGTGTGTACACCAAAATTGAAAAGCAGAAAGCTAAAGAGGAACTCGATAGAAGAACCCGACGTGCAGAAGAAAGTGCAAACCGAGAGATAGATAAAGTGCAAACTGAAGAGTCAGAATAAAGTGCAAACCGAGAGACAGATAAAGTGCAAACCTAAGAGTCAGTTAAAGAGCAACTGAGAGAACAAAATGGAAAGATAGTCAACTAATTACAAAAGAATAACCGACTGTTAGGAACCGAGAATTAGCTGTAGCCCACAAAAAGTGGATCTGACTTCCACGTTAGATAAAGCAGTCTTATTCTATTTATAGGATTTTGATTTGTTTTAAATCAATATATTTAGGGACAAGAAACATGAATGTACATGCTTTAATCACTCTAACTGATTTAAAACACATAGACTACGAGATCTAGGTAAAAGTTGTAAAACTGATCTTAGAGTTAACATTGTTTTTCGTGAAACTTAATGATCGATTTAAAATTAATGATGTCAATCCATCTTATAAATAGATGATGCAATCATTCATTATACAAGGATGTGAGTATAAAAGAGAGGATGAATGAAGCCTACGAGCACATCTACGGATTAGATTGAAAGTTTCAAGAACCAGAACAACAAAAGGCGAATTTGGTTAGCAAGAACCAAGAACATAGGCTACCGAGAATTAGAGGTATTACTCAATCACATTAGGTGATAATATCATTAATGTAAACTTAAATGGGTCTGTCTAAACAATAGGAGATTGCATTTACCAGGTCAAATTGTAATTTTCTATCATTCTAACAAGTGGAGCAAAGTGTAAAAATCCTTTCAAGGAAGGTGGATTTAACAGTCCAACTACAAATCTCTTAACCGAGTGCACACTTAAAAGTGTTGCTAAAGCTCCTAATAGAGTAGAATTTAATAGGTCTCCACAAATACTCTTAACTAGGTAGATCATCTGAAGTGATAAAAATGTAAGCCTTAACCAGCCCCTTCCAATCTGTAGATAGTGAAGATTTTGTGGGTGTCATCCCCACCGCAATTTTTACTTCCTAATAGGAGTTTTCTGCGATATCATATCTTGTGTTATGTGTCAATTAATTTCATGAATGTTTTTATGAATGTTCACATGTATGTTAATGTTATGAATTTCTATAACTCACATCAAGATAGTACAGATTAGATTGAATGACTATACAATTTATTACACAACGGTTAATTGATTAAAGGATGCAAAAGTTTTAGAGGTACTGATTCACCCCTCCCCTCTTAGTACACACTTCCAATTAATTCCAAAAATTGGTAACAGAGCTAAGTATCTTCTTTGGAAAAGCTTAAATGCTTAAGAGAAAAGATCATACAATGGAGAAGTATAGACTCGATAATAATATTGATAAGAAGCTAGAAATTTAGATGTTCTATGAACAGTATAAAGAAGCTAGAATCAACATGAGACAACTGTTAGATGAAAGAAAGATTATGGCATCTCCCTGTAATGAGACAAATTATCATGAGGAAGAGATACCAGATTTCTTTGATTCTTTAGGATCAACTACAAGAAAAGCATCAAATACATCAGAAGAAAGCATCACAAGTCTAACTGAAATCAATCTACATCTGGATAGACAAGTTAAATCTCTGCAAATCGGTCAAGAGACACAGATGGTAAGGATGATTGATGTCATGAAAAATGCTAGTCAAGCTGAGCAAGAAAGAACACTACCTATTGATAATAGAAGAAAGATTACAGAAAAGATAAAAGAAAAGGAGTCTGAAATACAAAGACTTACAGAGCATCACCATGAGATTACAAATCAAATTATTCTTATGAGTCAAGAGGCAAACAAAATAAATGTTGAACTCATTGAAAGAATAGAAGCTATCGGTGAACTGAGGGATGAGAATGAAAATTTGAAACATGAAATAAGAATTTAGCAGCAGCATAATGAAATTATCAAGAAAGCTGAAGAAAGAAATAAAAGAATGGATGATTTTCTTGAAGGACAACGAGGAGTCAACAACAATACCGGTCTAGGTTTTATCGAGAATGGAGAATCATCAAATCAAAATGATCCAAAGAATGTCTATACAAATTCAAGACCAAGAAAGCTTACATGCAATCAATGTGGAAAGCAAGGCCATACATCAAATTTATGTAGAGGCAAAATGAAAGGTATTCCTAAATCTACATCTTCATTCATAGGATTTTGTTATAAACATAACAAGAAAGGACATAAAGCATATGAATGTAAGTCTGAGATGAAACAACCAAAGAAGGAAACCTACATGGACAAATACTACCCTACTTGCAAAATGAATGGACACACATCTCTTGAATGCTGGAAAAAGAAAAGGCAAGCATGGAAGCCTAAAGGTCAAGAGCCTAAGAGAGTCAGTACCCAGTATGTATGGGATTACAACACTTGGACAAATTGTACAACATGTGGAAGACATGGCCACATTGCTATGAATTGTATGAGACAGTGGACTAGAAATCCTAGAGGCTGGACTAACCCTGGAATGACATGCTTACATTGTCATAAAGTTGGTCATCTCAATAAAGACCGCAGAGACCAAATGACAGAAACCAACACATATCCCAATGGAAACACCATTGAAGACATCTGGAGGGACAGAGATAAAATGTGGAGAAAAGCTTCAAACAATGATGAAGCTGGACCAAGCAATGCAGCTAGTGACACCCCATCCAATGGATCCGGTGCCATCACCACCCCCACCTAAGCAGAACAAGTAAGTATGGAACTGCATTACCCAAGTTATTATTTTACATCAGTTCCATAATATATTGATTAAATGCCAAATTAGCATAATAAAGATGCATCGTGGTATTACTTGTCAAAATCTATGATAACTATGATATCAGGCATATGTACTGAAATCTGTCGGTACTCAAGCTGAGACTGCCTACACTTATTGAGAAGCGTCAGTTAAAAGCAAAGGTGCTAATATAAACCGAGCCTCATCGGTAACTAAGAAAAGTGAACAAGTGGTTTGCAATAACGAAACCCATCGGTAAAGGCAAGAGGTATAATGACCAACTAAAATGTCATGTCGTCACCGAAGGAAAGTTGAGGTCTCAACCGACGAACTTTGTCTTCACACACCGAGGAGTTGGTAAGCATTTATGACACACATTTAGGTCAAATGACTATAAAAAGGCAACTGGTCAGTCTTATTGTTCACCATGACTAGATCAGAGCAAGGAAGAGAAATTTTCAAGCATAGAGTGAAAGGATCACAAAGCATCCACAACTCGACCACCAGCACTCCACACAGATCAGAAATCATTACAAGTATAAATAGTAAGTTCTACAGAACTGACAACTCTATTTCACGCATTTCACAGAAAGCCCTAAAATTGAAAAATGGCCCCGACATCAAGAACTATGAAATCAAAGAACACAAAGAAGGATGAGTTCAAGCTCATCAAGAATTTGGCATGTGAGGAACCAAACTATAAGATTCACCCTGAGGTTGCCTCACAACCCGACGATGCTGGAGCATTCTCACGAATACCAGCTACGATTTTTCTCGTGGAAGATGTATGATCATTTATACACTGCAAGATTGCAAAGATAAGAGATTCAGAGGTTGAAGAAGCTTATAAGAAGCTATACAACGAAGATGGAACACTAAAAGATGAACATAAGCATATAGAAGTAAAAGGGCTCACCAATGCCCTAATGTTCCTGAAGGTCTTCAAAACTGAGTGGATTCGGTTAGTACTAAGCCGAATGCAAAATCATAAAATTTGGTTGGGTGAACCGAAGATGATAAACTGAGATGTTATCCATGCGGTCACCGGTTACCCTGTAACCGAGAAAGTAAAAGAACTGAAGCATCCACCCAAGACTGAGACTGAGAAGATGACAGGAGCCAAATGGGATGGCAGAGGATTGAAATTTTCCACCATAACCGATGATGAGATGAAATTTGATGCATGCGTTCTAGGATAAAAATTCTTCCAAGACAACAGATTGAACAACATTGCATCCGGTGCAGTGGACACAACATATAAGATTATGAAGAAAGGAACACAGTTAGACTTATCCGAACTACTACTGAATCAGTTGAAAGATAATTTAAAGACTATCAGGAATGTGAAGTCAAACACATGTAAGTTTGGATCACTCATAATGTATATTTTCTTCTACTTTCAAGAAACATTCCCATCGGTAAAAGATGTGAAATGGGATAGCACAAAACCGGTCACCATGCATATTAGTGAACATATAGCCTCATTGGGAGAAAATTTAAAAACAGTCATGGATGAATACTTTAATGTATTCAAAGACTGAATGCAAAAGAGGGTAAGAATCCCCGAGCAACTCATTAAGAAATATAAAGATGAAATATGTTTCATGGTTGATACATACCATACTTATATCAAACCTGTTGTACCAAGGACAACATTGTTACAACCATTGGAGTAGGAGATAAACATTGATCTTGCATCTAAAGCAATTGATGCCTTATTAAATGAACCACTGGATAAGAAATAACCCAAGTTTGGAACATATGAAGAGGCCAAGACAAGAATAAAATCTAGCCTGGTTGTTAAGAAAATTGTCATCAAGAAGGAAAAAATGGTAAAGAACCTCAAGAAGATACTATCGGCAACAGAGGAAGAAATCGAGTAGGAAGAGGAAATTGAAAAGGAGGAAGAAACCGAAGGACACCTATCTATCGATGAAGCTGAAGAAAATGATGATTCCGAGGCTATAGAGTTAGATTCACCACCTCCTCCACAAAATAAAAAGCCAAGGACGACGAATACTTCTAGAACAAGAAGCCAAACATCTAAGGATTCAACTCCTTTACCTTTGAATAAAGGAAAGGTCAGAACATACAAAAGGAAAGCTGCCACACTGAAGAGAGGGAAAAACAAAAGAGGAAGGAAGCTCATCAAAACTCAAGAAGATATTGAAGACACAGAGCAAGATGAAGCTATAGAGGCAGAAAATGTCAAGGTAAAAGCTCCAGAATCTATTGATGACATTTGTAAATCTATTGCATATTCAAGATCTATTACGGATTCTAAGATTAGAAGATGGTTGAAACTAGATCTAGAAGATTAGAACAAAGTGGAAGATGCCATCATAGAAAAAATGAATAAATTCAAATATGTACCAATGCAATTTGAAGGTAGTATGGTACCAAGGGAACTCTTAGACAGTCTATACTCTAGATGGACATTTTCTTTGAAGAATGAAAAGGAAATAAGAGAAAGAGTACTTATTACTCACATGCCTCCTGAACCCAAGAAGGTAGAAATATATGAGACGATGGAGAAATACAAAAAGGAGTTCTCACTGAAGTTGAGAGCCTATAAATTTCTCAAAGGAAAGCTTATAGAGCTTGAATAGGATAGCCATAAGAAATGGTGTAAGATCTAAACATGCCTACTGAGGAAGAAATCCCTAACAAAGGCCTACAACAACAAGATGTTGATAAGGAAACTCAAGAACAAGTCTTAATAAAAGATACAGAAGATGACACATCTGTTGAGTTAGACAAGGAAGAAGATGACACAACCGGCAACAAAAACATGGATGTTGCAGATGAATCTTGGCAAGACACCACAAATGACAACATTGTGGATAATACTATCATTGACATTATTGATGACCCAACAGAGGAAGTTAATAAAGATGAAGATGTCAATATTGCAAAGGACACAACTAATGAGCAGGAAACAACAATTGATATTGCACAAGTGAACATACCAGGCAATATGCCAATATTGATACAAGCTATCAATATTATGCAAGAAAAAGACAAGTCACTAGAAAAGGATACTCCTGAGGATGCAGGGGAAGAAGAAAAGAAAGACAACACCAATGATCAGAAAGACATCGGAGCCACTCAAACAGTAACCGATACTAATAAGGTTACAGGAGGAGATTCAAAATAATAATATGTAGATACAACAGAGAAGAATATAGAAACAAAGAATTATGAAGCTAAAGACATTGATGAAGGAGATAAACCTAAAGATGACACTCCTGAGGAAACCGACAAAGGTGCTACTGACAATGTGAAGGTGAATGTGGAGACGTCAACAAACACCTGACAAGATGAAACCAATACACAACAGTAGAAAGAAGCACAACATGTCACTTCATCAAGAAGAAATGACAAAGCCGAGAAATTGGCAATGGTTTTACATTCTAGTGCTACACAAAAGAAAAAGAAAAAATCAAAGAAGAATAAGTTGGAAGTCACCTTGGATGAAATTATTGAAATACCAAAATGTGACCCAACTATACTTGATTTTGAAGCATTACAAGAATATGGTGAAATATGCCAAAGGAAGGCATTAAAGGAGAAGCTGAAGAAACAACACCGAGAATCCATGGTACTGGAAACAACTAGCGAAATCTTGCACCAGATTGTACCCAATGTTGATATTGATCAGAACAAGCCAATTCTTGATCAATTAGCCACTCTAACTGAAGCAATTACAACTCAGAATATTGATGCAGAGAAGGCAATTGAAGAGAGAGCTGAGCAGAAGTACCAATAGAAGCTCATTGAGAACATCAGCCAAGAAATGACAGTCAATAAAGTAAAGCTATCAGAATTCATTACTGAATTAGACCCAAATAGTGACAACATAGCAAAGTTAGACATAGATCTAGCTAACAGTACTAATAGCTTAATCACTGATGGAGATAATGCAATTAAGTTGCATTATGAGAAGATCATTGAGATCAAAAGGTTAAGGCAGGAACTGTGGGAAGTAGAGACACACTTCAGGGAAGAAGTTATCGAGCTCCAAGCTCAACTTCTACCGAACCTTACACTGCTCCAACAACACATCAATTTAGCATGACAACTGATAGAAAATCCCGAGATGTCTGTAGCAGACATCATCTATGACATGCACTCCAAGATCACACTCGAGCACATGGATCTTGAGAACTTAAAGGAACAATGGGAGAAAATGATGCAAGACATGAAGTCTTCACATTCCCACATTTTTGATAAGCTCTAAGGTATAGAACTTTTCCCTTAATATCAAAAAAGGGGGAAAATGATATGAATATGAAATGTATATGGTATATTTATATGGGGAAAATGATATGAGTACTATACTGTACAAAGGGGAAAATGATATATATTCAGATGAACAAAGATATCATATGTACAGTTATATTGACATATACATAGGGGGAGTCATTAAATGACTAAGGATTATATATGATGTATATACTTAACATTTTGTTAGTATTTTGCACATATCAGTTTTTGATAATAATGTCAAAGGGGGAGATTGATGACATTAATTTTCCATTAGTATGCAAAAAAACACTTTTGGTAAGCATACACCGAAAGACAGAACAAAGAGAAAACCAAAAATTAGATATAAAGAAGATCATCAAAATGACTAAGTACAAAGAGAACAGACGACACAACTTTGTGTGTACACCGAAATTGCAAAGCAGAAAGATAAAGAGGAACCCGACAGAAGAACTCGACGTGCAGAATAAAGTGCAAACTGAGAGAAAGATAAAGTGCAAACTGAAGAGTCAGAATAAAGTGAAAACTGAGAGACAGATAAAGTGCAAACCTAAGAGTCAGTTAAAGAGCAACTGAGAGAACAAAAATGAAAGACAGTCAACTGATTACAGAAGCATAACCGATCACCAGGAACCAAGAATCAGTTGTAGCCCGCAAAAAGTGGATCTGACTTCCACGTCAGATAAAATAGTCTTATTCTATTTATAGGATTTTGATTTGTTTTAAATCCATATCTTTAGGGACAAGAAACATGAATGTAAGTTCTTTAACCATTCTAACTGATTTAAAACACATAGACTAGGAGATCTAGGTAAAATTTGTAAACTTGATCTTAGAGTTAACATTATTTTTCGTGAAACTTAATGATATCAATCCATCTTATAAATAGATAATGCAATCATTCATTATACAAGGATGTGAATATAAAAGAGAGGATGCATGAATCCTACGAGCACATCTATGGATCAGATTGAAATTTTCAAGAACCAGAACATCAAAAGGTGAATTTGGTTAGCAAGAACCAATAACAGAGGCTACCGAGAATCAGAGGTATTAATCAATCATATTAGGTGATAATCTCATTCATTTAAACTTAAATGGATCTGTATCAGCAATAAGAGATTGTAGTTACCAGGTCAAATTGTAATTTTCTATCATTCTAACAAGTGGAGCAAAGTGTAAAAATCCTTTCAAGGAAGGTGGATTTAACAATCCAATTATAAATATCTTAACCGAGTGCACACTTAACAGTGTTGCTAAAGCTCCTAACATAGTAGACTTTAATAGGTCTCCACCGATACTCTTAATCAGGTAGATCATCAGAAGTGATCAAATTGTAAGCCTTAATCGGCTCCTTCCAATCTGTAGATAGTGAAGATTTTGTGGGTGCCATCCCCACTTCAGTTTTTACTTCCTAACAAGATTTTTCTGCGATATCATATCTTGTGTTATGTGTCAATTACTTTCATGAATGTTTCTATGAATGTTCACATGTATGTTAATGTTATGAATTGATATAACTCACATCAAGATATTACAGATCAAATTGAATGAATATACAATTGATTACACAAAGGTTAATTGATTAAAGGATGCAAATCTTTTAGAGGTACTGATTCACCCGTCCCCTCTCTGTACACACTTGCCATTAATTCTAACAGTGTTGTTCATGATTCAAAGTTCAGAAAGCCATCTTTTTGATGTGATAGAGTTCAGTGTTTAGTGCTCATGATGAACAATATAGAGATGAGTTTGAATTTTAAGGTTGAGATGTTATGGAAGTTTGAGAGGTCATTCATGCTTCTTTTTGGTGTTCTTGGATCATGTTATGGACGTATTGATGATTCATGGTGATCACATTTGGTGATTTTATAGCGTGTTGGTGTTTCTTTATTTAGGTTTTAGCCGACTTGGTGAAGTAACGTGTTGCAATTTGTGGCGTGGATTTGGTGTAGATGTTGCATGTTCATAGGTCCTATCTAAGTCATGGATGACTTGATTTGGATCACATTAGTGTTTGAGCTTATTATTCATATCATTTATTTGTATAGGTCTTTAATGACCTTGTTGTTGATTATTGATTGTAATATGTATAAATTGGTAGTCATTTGTGATTGTGATGTGTGTGGTGTAGGTAGAGAAGCGGGAGATGTTTGTAAACAACAACTAAGCCAGAAATTGTACTTCATTGGAACTGTATTGGCATTGCAGATGGTGTAAGTCAGTTCGGTTGTATTGGACATTTTGTCCACCCTTCGTAACTATTATCAGAGATTGATCGATGAACTTGACTGAGGGAAAGATCATTGTATTATGAGCAGTGTTCTCTAGGCAGTGGGCCTATGGATGCATGTGCATTCTTGTTGTTTATTTTCTCTTAATCGGGTAGTACTTTTAGCTTGTGAGTTGTGTATTGTGGATCTTGCATTTTTTTTTATCTCTACGCGATTCAATTGTTAATGTTTTAATAATTGTGAGTACAACTGATTCATCCCCCTCTCAGTTGTGCTTGTCTTATTTGGTCCTAACAATTGGTATCAAATCTAAGTCCTTTGGATAGGCTTAATCGCTTGAAGGAGATCCGACATGACAAGCATTAGCAAAGATAGTCCAAAGTTTGATGGATGCAAATACATGATTATAAAGGATCAAATGACTACTTTTTTGATATGTATGTGAGTTGAATATTGGGAGATCATAGAGAAAACCTATTCCATTCCTAACAATCTAACTCAAAATACTACTAATGAAAATAAGAAGTTCAAGGAAAATATATTAGCAAGGGAAGCTTTGATCAGTGCATTGTCAAATACAAAATATTCTCACATCTATAGATTGAAGACAACGCATGAGGTATGCACTAAACTAGAAACTATTTATGAAGGTGACAAGTATGTAAAGAAAGCTAAGTTGCAAGGACTAAAAGCAAAGTATGAGGATGAGTGAAAGAGAAAATATCTCATCCTATATTCAGAGGGTGAATGATCTGGTTAGTTCAAACAGATGTGCTGGTGGTACCTTGGAAGATAATGAAGTCATATACACAATTATGAGATCATTGCCTGCATGTTACAATGATAAAGTTGTAGCTATTGAATAAGTTATGACTGTTAAAGAATTTACAAGAGAAGCCCTGATGGGTAGATTGTGCTTATGAGATGACCACTCTTGCTAAGAAACTTTCAAAGGTTGAAAATGCATTCAAAGCCTTTGTGACCAAGCATGATCAGGGAGAGAATTATTCTAGAGTAATAAAAGACAAATACTATACTAAGAAATGGGAAGAGATCATGAAAGAAGAAAGAAAGATTGATGAACTTGAAGCCTTGATTGCAAGAAGATTTCCTAAAGGCTCTGATAAGTATGAATTAAAGTTACCTTTGAAGTGTTTTGCTGTAATAAGATTGGTCATATTGCATCTAGATGTCCAAACAAAGTCTAAGGAATCTAAGGTCAAATCTAAGAAATTTTATCCTTAGGGTCATAGAAGTTTTTATGCTGATGAAGAAGGTGTGACCGATGATGAATTTGGCTCTAGTGATGAAGAGATTGTGTTTATTTCTATTAACTTGAAGATTCTCCTAAGGAAGAGAAAGAACTAGATTTACATGATGTTAAAAGAGATGAATGGGTCATTGATAGTGGATATTCACATCATATGACTGGTGATAAAAGCAAGTTTGTGAAGCTTGAGGATTATGATGGTGGTGTTGTTAGGCTCGGTAACAACATGCCTTTCTTGATAAAAGGGAAAAGATCTATTACTCTTGATGGTAAAAATAGTACTGATGATGTTTTGTATGTTGAAGGATTAAGTCATAATTTATTGAGTTTTGGACAACTACTGGACAAGGGATACAAATTGGAATTCATAGAAGGAGTGTGCAAAATCATTGGAAGCAATGGAAATTTGATTGCATCAGGTACACAGACTGCTCGTAATCTATTTAATTTGAAAATTGTTGAGAATAAATGCTTGATTGCTAAAGTTGATGACAATTGGTTGTGTAATAGAAGATTTTGTCATGTAAAATTTGATAATATGATAAAGGTTAGTACTAATAATGTTGTAAGAGATTTGGCTAAGTTGATGAAGCCTATCAATTTATGCAAAGAATGTCAATTGGGAAAGTTAACTAGATCTACTTTTAAGAGTAAGACATATACTTCAAATGGATTGCTAGATTTGGTACATACAAATTTGTGTGTTCCTACAAAGACAACAAGTATTATGATGGCAGATATTTCATTCTATTCATTGATGAATACTCAAGGATGATGTGGGTTACATTTCTGAGAGAAAAATTAGAAGCTTTTTAGAAATTTCAAATATTCAAGATGATGGTTGAAATAAAGCCTAGACAATGATTGAAGTGCCTGAGATCATATAGAGGAGGAGAATCTACATATGGTGAATTTTATGCTTATTGTGAAGAACATAGAATTAAGAGGCAGACATCTGCTCAGCGAACCCCACATCATAATGGTATTGTAGAGCGAAGGAACACAAATATCCTATACATAGCTAGGACTATGATGATTGAAGAAAATGTTCCGTAGATCTACTGGAGAGAAGTTGTGAGTGCTGCAACTTATACCTTGAATCGAGTGTAGATAAAGAAAGAACCTAGAAAGATTCCTTATGAACTTTGGTTTGGTCATATTCCTACATTAAAATAATTTAGAATTTTTGGAAGTAAATATTATATCAAGAGAGATGAAGACATTGGAAAGTTTGATTCTAGAAGTGATGAAGGAATTTTTCTTGGATATTATACTAAGAGAAAAACATATAAATATTATAACAGTAGACTAAAGAAGATTGTTGAAAGTGCAAATGTTAGATTAGATGAGAATGTGCGGAGATTAGAAAGGACTTGCAGGTATGACATAGTTGAAGAGAACAATCAAATTGTGGAAGTACAAAATTAGGATTAGGATCATAATGAATTGAATGAATAGATTGAACCTATGGCTAATGAGGAGGATATTGAAACTGAAGGGTCTGCTAAAAATCCTATTCTAAATAATCCATGGTATGTAATGATTAATCATTCTTAAAATGTTATTATTAGTGACAAGAATAGAGGTGTTCAAACTAGAGGAAGAATCACTAGAGATGAAACATGTTTACTATTTGAATTTGAACCTAAAGATGTGAAAGAAGCTTGTAATGACGAGATTTGGATAAATTATATGAGGGAAGAAGTTGATCAGATTGAAAAGAAGAAGTTGATCAGATTGAAAAGAACAAGAATTGGATTCTTGTTCCTAGACCTGTGAACAAGAACGTGATCATAACTAAGTGGGTATTCAGGAAAAAGATGAATGAAGATGGAAAATTGGTTTAGAACAAAGCTAAACTGGTATGAAAAAGGTATTCATAGATGGAAGGTATTGATTTTCAAGAGACCTTTTCTCCTATAGCTAGAATTGAAGCTATCAGATTACTTCTTGCATATGCAGCTTACAATAATTTCAAAGTATATTAGATGGATGTTAAGTCTGCATTCTTGAACGGTGAGTTAGAGAAAGATGTTTATATTGAACAAACTTATGGATTTACACTAACCGATGAAGCAGATATGGTTTATAAATTGTAGAAAGAGCTTATAGTTTGAAGCAAGCTCCTATAGATTGGTATGCTAGATTGGACATGTACTTGACAAAGATCAGATTCAGTAAAGGTACAACTGACAATAATTTGTAGTTCAAAGTAGTTAATGATAATATCTTGATTGCTCTTGTTTTTGTTGATGATATCATATTTGGTGGTGAAGATGAATTGAGTAAAGGATTTTATGATGAAATACAAAAAGAGTTTGAGATATCTATGATAGGTGAAATGGAATTCTTTCTTGGATTGCAAGTTACACAGTTGGATAAGGGAATTTTTATTACACAGTCCAAGTATGTCAGAGAGTTGTTGAAAGGTTTGGTATGGAAGACTCAAAACCAGTTGGAGCCCCTATGGTTATAAGTTGTAAATTGAATAAAGATGATGAATCCCCTTGTGTAAATCAAACAAGAAATAGATCTATGATCGATGGATTGTTATACTTAACTCAGAATAGACCTGATATAATGAATGTTATTTATATTATGGCAAGATTTCAAGCAGAACCAAAGGAATAACATGTTGTTGCTATTAAAAGAATAATCAGATACTTGAAGGAAATAGTTGACTATGGCTTGTGGTTAGGTAAGGACAATGATTTTACACTTTGTGCATATACAGATGCAGATTGGGCAGGAAATGTTGATGACAGGAAAAGTACAAGTGGTGGTGCATTCTTCTTGGGTAAGAGACTAATTGAATAGTTTTCAGTAATGCAATGAGAAAAAACATGAGTAATCCCTAGTGTAAAATGTCCAATTGTGATAATTTGTACTCATAATTGAATGCAAAGATCATGTCTTCTCTATCCTCTTGCAACCATGCATAGTTTTTCTATCCACACCTGAAACCATACATAAAATGGGGAAAAATTATGGATTTCATTTTTAAAATTTTAAATGTATAATCTAAACTATATATATCACATGTATTTAATTTAAACACATGCATACCTATTATCTCCCAAAATACTCTGTGTGGTACCGCTTGATTCATTCTCGATGATGTGCCAACCTCGTTTGGTGCAAAATGTGTCTTACACCATTCAACAACATCATGTGCATCTTTTATACGAACTCACTGATAATTTATTTGATACTTTCTTAGAGCACATTTGATGCAAGCTCCAACACCATCATGTTCACCTTTTCCATGTCCACTCTCAAAAAAACTCCACACATGTTGTATATTTTCATTATGATCATATATACATAGTGCGTAAAATGGCCTGGATGATTTGAATTGTGTCACACATCCATATGACTAAACATAATGTCTATCAAATTTTTTTCCCTTTCTTTCAAATCCGCAAAAAACTTCTTGAAGCATGTTTCTACATAATGAATATCATGCTCTTTATCATCACTTATATAAAAGTGATATTCTTTCTTTATGACCTGTGCTTCAAATGTGCTCTCAACACCATCCAAATCTAATTGTGCACGTCTATAACATACCTGTACCATAATAGTAATCTTCTCTAAAAAATAGTATTCTGATTGAATGACCTTTTGATGAACAAAGGAATAGTTTTCTGCAAAATCAACAACCAATAGAATAGTTCCAACTGTAAAATTATTTCTCAGTGTTTGGAATTGTTGTGCTTGCCACTTTGAAAAGAAATCATGATGAATGTAGGGATGAATCATTTTTTTAAAATTTCTCCATAAATTCTCCAACATTTATCTCCTCTTCAATATATTCTAACCTTTTGGATTCTTTCACAAATTTTGTTTCACTCCTTACATATTTGTAACTCTTTATTTTTACCATCTTTGTCACATCAATGTCTACATCTTTTAAAGGGAAAAGAGCCAAATTAGAACATGTTTCATATATTCCTTTTATGAAATTTATTTGACCAAATGCATCATCTCTTTTGTCACATAAAATGGATGAGATGAACTCACTTCGTCTACTAGGAGTGTTTTCAAAACCATAAGTGTCTTCTGTAAACTTTTGGAAAACCTGATAGTGGAGATCAAATTTAATATGATAACGACAATAACAAGTTTTAAACACTTATGTTTTCCCAACCTTTATATTAGGATTTGAACTAAAAAATGACATACATTTCATGTTGTGTTATGTCCAACCAATGTTTTTTATGATGTTCATATTCATTATCTCTAACCTTGTGTCTAATAACATCTCTACTATTTGATGAAGGATGAGTATTATCATTCCAAAATAATGTGATCAAATTCCTGATTCCCTCATCAAACCTATTAGAATGAGGAGCTCTACACATGAGTGTCCAATTACCTTCCAAGGTGCTATCATCCAAAAGCATTCTCCTCTTAACATATATTGATATTGTTTTCCTACTAAAACCAAACTGAGATGAAACTAAAGATATTTTTTTTGTTTCAGAGAACAGTGTTACCTACAATGGATGTCAACATCACTCTTCTTGCAATGACCTTATCTTTAGATCGAGATCGCTTCCCTACAGAGCTCAAACCTTTCCTAACATTTTTAATAATATCACTTTGCATGTTAAATTTTTTTCTCTCTTTTTTGATGTTGTGTCTACACCCAACAATTTTAATGGCTCTTGCAACTTTTTTTTTTTGTATAAGTACAATTGAAAGCAATTGGGCTTGTTCGAGTGTTTTAAGATTATCAAATTTAGCCATTATTTCCCTTGCTATCTTATTCATTGACCTCTTTTTAGAGAGACCTAAGGGTTGAACATCAACAAGTGATCTCAATTTCTCCACATCCATTGTAATTAAATGATCTAGGTATCTATAATTAATCTTTTTCTTTACAGTTTGAGTTAGATTTAAATGTTCATCCATACCCGTCGGAGCAAGTGATCCTGACCATTCTCCAATTTCCATTGCTTGAGCTTCCAGAGGGAGTGATCCTTACCCTTCTCCAACATCCATTTATTTCATTACTTTAGCTTCTCCTTCATCTTATACTTGCTAGTTGTGAGCTACATGCACAAAAACAAATTGAATTAGAAAAAAATAGAGAAATTTGAAAATATAGAGATATAAACTTCGGCATGTGAAATTGGAAATGCATACCTTCTTTATTTCTATAATAATATGCCAATGAAGCTTCATGATTTATTTTTTCTCTATTAGGTGACCTTTTTCTTGAAGATTTAGTGAGTCTTCCCTTCTTGTTTCCCATCCCTCTTTAAAAAAAACACCTTTGGAAAAATTACTAGATGCAAAAAACTTGAAAATATTAGCTTCACTATGCTTCTATTAAAAAGAAATGAATTAAATGGATGATTTGTGTTTTAAAACAAGAAAAAAAAACACTTTTATTTATACCAAAATAAAAAAAAATGTGAGCCAAAAAGAAAACTTGGCCGACCCTAGTTCTGGTGAACAACCCTTGGAAAAAATATGAGGGTTTGTTTCTTGTTTGAATTTTACCCAGGGGGTTCATGCGAAGGGGCCTTCGCACGAAGCCCCCTAAACCCCTTCGCGCGAAGGGGTGTTCGCACGAATGCCCTAATTTTTTATTTTTTGGCAAAGGACACAAGAATTATGCATAATTTATCCCTTTGGAAGCCTCAATCAAGGGCCAAATAACATAATCTTATGAAAAAATGTCATATTATGGACTTTGAACAAGCTTTACAATGACTATATAATTTTGATATTAAATGAGTTTATTGTGACTTTCTATTTTTAGTTTAATTAAACATAGGTTGTCTAACCATTTAGCAACCTCTCTCTTCAATGCTTTAGGAAAAATAGAAAATTAGGAAAAATACGTGTCCAATAGGTATTTATGTTAGCTTTCTATCAAAAAAGAAAAATTGAAATTCAATATATACAAATCAAGTTAGAGCGAACTGAAGGAACCTATGTCTAAATTACAGTTTATGTCACTTCATAACTCAATAAACCATAAATTTTTAAACCAAATTGAAAAAAATCAATTGGATCCTTTAGGTATTGATGTTACAAACCTAACCTCTAAATATTTATGTCCTTATCATTTTAATTTTTTTTTTATGTCAAACCAAGTGACTGTTACTCTTTAAAAGTGTTCTTTTCTCATACAAACCACTTTTTGGAGGAGAAGAAAAAATGGATACAAATAAATTCCATTTAAAAAAAATTTAGAAACTAGAAACCAAATGCTAAAAGTCACTATTTTACATCACCTTCAAATTCTTAGTGGTTTTGCGGTAATGTGTCCGAAAGTGAAGTTTTTATTTCAAAATATTCATTTCACTGTCAAAGTTGGACAAAAGTGGGACACGGTATTGTGGGAACACCCCTGGATCTCTTGGACAAGTAAGAAGAAGGATTGTATTTCACAATCTACTGTTGAGGCTGAGTATGTTGCTGCTTCTATTAATTGCACTCAAGTTGTTTGGATGAAGCAAATGTTGAAGGATTTAAGGGTAAACATTGATGAAACTTTTGTGATTTACTATGATAATTCAAGTGCTATAAATATTTCAAATAATCCTATGCAACATTCAAAGAAAAATAATATTTCTATTGAGTATCATTTCTTGAGGGATAGAGTCAGTGACAAGGAAGTAAAATTGGAGTATGTATCTACTAAGGAACATATTGGTAATATATTTACAAAGCCTTTGTCGAAGGATACATTTGAATATCTTAGAGATAAGCTTGGGGTAATGACCCCTCCTGATCAGAGCAGATGATGCTAAGGATGACATCAATCCAAAACATTAAATCAGAATATTATTCTCTGGATTGATGAGTTAGGGACTACTCCTTAGCGGGAGTAGTCTTGAGGATTTTATGGACTGATACTATAAAGTTTCAACAACCTTAAATGAGGTGAATTCAGTTCTTTTTGATGTATTTGGTCCCTTTCCATTGATGTCAAAGGGGGATAATATTGTGTGAAAAACAAGTTGTGTTGAGAGTTTTGAAGATGGATACTCAGAGTGATTAGATGGATATATTATCTCTTAGTGTCTTTGTGCATTGATCAATTTTTCACTTCATGCATACATACATACATACATACATACATACACCAAGTTCTTAAGTTCTTTGCTTGCTGTTTTCTTTAGGCCTTTTAGAGATATATCTTCTTGCTCAATTATATATGGAGGATTCAGTAAATGATTTTTCGCATTGTTTCATTTCTCTAGTGGTTTGGTTTAGATAGGTTCTCTCTACTCTGAGCATTGAGCTTTCATTATCTGTGGTGAATTTGATTTTGTATGGCACTATTCGGGTGTTATGGTTGTGTTTGAACCTCTTAGCAGGTAATTGTAGCTCATGGGATGAGACCTATTGATGACAAGACCGTTCTACCTATCTACTGAATTATGTTGTATATGATGGGCGAGCTTTTCTAATCTTGTGTATCAGATGGTAGCCATGCCTGTTTACATGGAATTGAAGCAATTTTTGTGTTTTAATATGATATATTATCATTTCATTTCTTGGTTAGCAAGTATGTTAATCTTGACATTGTTAATATATATTTATAAATTACATATATACAAAAATATATAAAGCTTACCCCTCATACTCACCAAGGCTTCTTGTTACATGCCTTGAATTTTCTTCTTTATGGTGTAGATGTTGGCTAGAAGGGAAGGTAATATCATGTACTATATTTGAAATGGGGTACAAGGAGTTTTATTTTATCATTGATAAAAGTTAATTTGCAGCAAGTAGTAGAGGTGCTTGCGTGTATGCAGGAAAAGACAGGTATTGGAAGAAAGAGGAAGTGTATCCAGGTTTTGAAAGCCTCAGCTTTGTAACCACCTGAATTCGGTCTGTCGCAACTATAGACCCTATTTTCCCTAAGTGTGATCATACCCTCGATTTATGTCCAAATGACCCTGTTACTTCTTGGCATAATTCTTTTAATCAATTTAATGTCCTAGGTATTTTTATCACTAATTTATATTATCTATTATAGCCATACAATTCAAATCAATTTCGACCAATCAGATCAAATCAAAATCAAACATGGCT
>MU223643.1:2305969-2319219 GCA_018584345.1 Thuja plicata
TATATAGAGAAAGCTAGATATATCGAGGCTTTAATTTCCTTAAAAACATTACATTTAAAAATTAAAGTCTTGATATCTCTCGGCTTTCTCTATATATATTATACTATATATAATATATATATATATATAGCTAGTTATTATATTTGGGAGTGTCAAAATAGAACTAAACAGTTGGAGCTCATGATTAGTCAAGAGATGATTTAGGAACAAGACTTTAGGTAACACAATGCTTATACTAGGTTTGGGAGGGAAATCCTTTAGGTTATAGAAATAACATTAAAGATAAATAAAACATGCAATTACAAATAATATGGAAGATGGAGTTGTGTCTAGTACTAAACATGAAGCATGTTCTAATGATGGAGCATAATGTATGTCATTAAGAGATAATACTAGTGCTTTTAAAAAGATCAAAGATAAACCATCATATATACATAGATGATATGAGATTATCGACATATTTTATATAGATTTTTTAAACTATAAGTACACTAATTGTCTAAATTTTGTTTATTTAGAATAAACACATTAACCATGATCAATAATAATTTATTGTTGAAATGTATTCAAAGGTGAAAGATGCTTATAAGTAATAATCTATTGCATTTTACGTTCCATGAACATTGACAACTGAATTTTAACAAATTATATTTTTTTTTAAATAAATATGTGAACAACGCATGAAATTTTTTTATTTTAGATTTTAAATCACCCAATTGAATATATTATACAAGTCTACTAAAAATGAATTTTTTATTTGAATTGAGAAGTCTAACCTTTAAAAAAGGACAAAATTGTATCTCTTTATCGTGTTGAGACTTGGAGCCAGGTAAATTTTTTTTCTTTTGTACATCATCAAAATTTTAAAATGTATTCCATGAAGTTTATCATGGCAACAAATAACCAGCCTGAAAATTGTTGTTAATGGGGTTCCAAACAGAGACGCGAGATAAAACAGTGGAATGCCATTGGAGAAGAATATGGTGAGAACCTTCAAATTCCACTCTGTAATGAATCGGGAGCATCTGCTCTGCAAATATGGCGTTTTTCTTGCTTATTTCACCTGGAGTGAAACCGCAATTGAGTGGGATGTCCATTACCAGAGGACCCAACTCGCCATTTTCAGAGAAAAAATAATTTAAGGGTCTGCAAACCATTGGAGCCAAGAACAAATTTTCGATCTTTGTTCTTGCAAGCCCAAATTGGTCTTGCAATCCTGCTTCAGAACAGTCGAAAACTGCACAGAGATTTCTCAGACATTCCCCAAAACTCTGCAACAAGTTAAGCTTTTCATGGGGCTCATCAGGAAGCCCTGTTCCAATGGTCAGGATATCTGCATTGAGCTGGCGTGCACCATGAATGAAACCCATTAAGCTTTTTCTGCTTCTCTCACACATATGTGGCAATTCCCACATGCAAATCACAGCTAAAATTTCATCCTTGTTGGTCTGCATGTTTTCCAAGGTTGTTTCTTCAAATGAAAATGGAATCCTCAGGGACTCTGCATATTCAGATAACCTTCTGCCTGTGTGTGTACACAAGGGCACTGAATCATCCTCATCATCATCACCATTTTACCATTTTCATCATTTTCAGCATCATTTTCATCATTTTCATCACAATCCCATTCGAGGGCTGTGATTTTGAGGTGCTCAATTCTGTGACCTTCACATTTCAAGGCTTCCATCAATGGTGGCCACTGCATCCCTTCCATTATGTCAAAGTCTATAATATGCAGCTTTGTTCTTGGTCCCTTGATTGCTTCCAGAATGCTCTGGTTAGCAGTGAAATGAGGTGTTCTGATAAATGGGTAGACTTGGTTGAATAAAATTAAAGCCCCCATGTCCCTTAATTTGGGCATCTTCACTTCCATGAGATCACCACCATGAAGCTGCTGCAATGCCTGAGACAAATAGAAAGCAACCCTCTCTATGGTGGATCTAGTTGGAGACACCATCTCTTTCAACCTGCAAAGCAAAATCTCAACAAGATCATGAGACCCAACTGATATGGCCTCACAGCATGCTGTTAGAAGATGAATGGTTAGGACTCCCCTGTCTATGCTACCAGTAGCCAATTTAGTCTCCGCCCAGCCCACATGATTTTCACTATTGTTTTCTACACTGGAAACTTGTTCTGCTTGAATGCTTATGGCATCCTTATCATACTCAACGATACACTGAGTCTTTCTTGATACATGCTCTGTTTTTATTTCTTCCATCAAATCCTCTTGTATTGAAGACAATTCAAGTTCCATGGAACAAGAATCTAAAGACCCATTGTCTTCAATTGCATTTGAACTGAAATCAGAGAATCTCTGAACATAATTGAGCTATTCTTACTGCTTCTGTCCTCTGCAGCTCTTTATAGTTGATGAATTCCACTCCAAGACACTCTGATACTAATGATCCGCCATTTTCAAGAAATGGGTCTCTCCAAACAGGCAATTCACACAGATTTGAATCCAAATCCAACATTGTTTCATCTAAATCCACTGCATTATTGAATAGCATGCCCTTCCATGTCACGACTCGACCTTTGCGACTCATCTTTTTACGGACTTGTCTTGCGACATTTTGACCTTGTTGACCAAGTCGTTTTGATTCGACTAGGTCGTTTTCTAGATGCTATGTTCTAGTCGATTTCTCTTGTGGTTTTAATTAGCGGTAATTAAAAACCTTAAATGAAATTATCGTGAGGATGTTATTATATCATGATGTTTTATAAAAGTTCATGTTTTGAATTCATGCATATATGATGTATTTTGACGTAATTACTATAAATGTGTTGATTTTGGATAATGGTGGTAAACGAAATGTTTTACTTTTGATTAATGATTAATCATGTACTGATACAGTGTTTGGTTCGAGTATGTCTGTTTGGATGCAGGACGGAGGCGGGAGTGTGGTTGAGGTAGGGAAGGCTAGCTTCCAGTTCTGGGGTTTGCGGATGGTCTGGTTGGCCGATTTATGCACACACCACCTAGAGTTATCGTTTAATTTCGTTAATGTGTTATTGTTTTTGAGATAATTATCAAATGTCTAAGTGAATACAAAAACAAAAGAAGAACGAATATTTTAATTTCAATTGAACATTAATAGTGGATACATGGTGTATTATGACGTTGCTTCTTATTCTTATCTCTCATTCCAACATTAATGTGAATTTTGTGTAAGGTATAGAGAAAGGAGTGTATTCAATTGCCATGTTCTGAAAGTTTCTATTGGATTTGTGTTTTGGAAATTTACGTATGCATATAGTATAAATTTTTTTTTATGTTTTTACTATTACCAAGGCGGTTGGACAAAAAGAGTGGAAGCGTAAGTATTAAGGAGCACACCCCATAATTGGAGGCATGCGCTTCTCACTCAAAGGAGGTTGGAGTGAATCGGTTTCTTGGGGTATCTGGATTCTTTCTTGGAAAGGAACGGGCAGCTGTAGACGGAAAAGGCAACAGCTGAAGATACTTGGGGATTTCAGGAGAGAAACGGGACAGAGCAGGATCTGTTATTGAAGGGCACGGAATATCATAAATCAGGTTCCCATCGATACTCTCTCTGATGTTCATTTTTCTTAAAAGAATAGCGAAGTGATAAATGTTTAAATTCATGAAAATCTGCGTGTGCCATGTTTTAAATACTGTTGTCGTGGTGGAAGTATTACGTAGAACTGTTTTAATAGCAGCTTGCATATAGATTCTGTTTGGAAGGAGCTGCAGCTTTAATTAGATGATGGAACCGGCTTTTCCCTGCCTTACCTCTCAGAAACGTACCTTGGAACTATTTTTTTTTATCGGCGATGTGAACTCCTTCTTTATCGTTTATCTAAGCCGTAGGGAGTCATTGTTTTTATTCTGCCTTTTGCTGTCAGGCGTAGCGTCAATCTTTTCTTAGCAGAGCCGGTCTTTATATCTGTCATGCTACCACCATGGGCAGCGTCTTGGATGTGTTTCGGTTTCTTGAGGAATTCCCAACTGTTTTGTTGTTTATAAACTGCTGCGATATCTGTAAACGTTCTTTCTGTTGACCTTAGCGGGGGGACTGTGGATATCTTTTAAACTGCTGTGATATCCTTTTAAAACGTTTTTCCTTGTTGACATTAGCGTAGTAAATGTGTTTTATTGGGTTCTTGGAGACTCCATTTCATAGGATGTTATGTTTTAAAACTGCGATGATATCTTTTTAAACGTTTTTCTTATTGACGTTACCTGTTGTTAATTTAGCATACTCTATTCCTTCTTTGCGCTGAAGGTGGATGATTTCCTGTTGTTTATTACGCATACTCTGTTCCTTCTGTTGCTGAATCCGCCAGGCAACTACATTACCTTAGTGTTGATGTAATGATCGTCCGAATAGTATTGGCTTAAACTTTCAATGCATTCGACATCAGATCTGAGCTGCCTGCAGGATTAGTATGTGTAGGCATAGCCAGTTTTGTTTCCTTTTAGTTCATGGTGGATATCGAATTATGTATGGACGTTTGTTAGTTGATTGAAATGATGAACTCTTGTTTGTAACCCAGTGCTTAGCACACCCTTCTGTGGCTTTTATTTCGGTGTAGGAGTTAGGGGCTTTCCTTTGTGCTAAATCCTCTAGAAATTACTACGTTACAGGAACAGTTTTATGCTTTTGCAAATTTGGTGGTTATATGGAAATCTTAGGACACCGAGAGTAAATTCAGTATGGAATGGATTGGAGCGTCCACTGCGTTAACTGAATCAATGTTTGAAACTTGTAGTAATCTAACCACTTAGGTATCGAACCGATCTGTGGTCTCTTATGCTGTCTTTGTTGTTTTAGTGGAATCTGTATATATTATCTCAGAACTATTCATCTGTACATTCATGTTCCAAACTAGGATTAGGAGGATTTATATATATGTTCCTGTGAATCTGTTTTAACGTAATTGCTCAGAATGGGAAATGACATTGTAATTGAGTTGTAACTAGACCTTAATTCTTCTTCTCGGCTGAAAGGAATGCATCAGAATGTAAAGATAAATGAGGCAAAATTATACTTTTGATACGCATTAACTTTGTGTAGTGCTGTACGTCTCTTTTAAAGTTCAGTTGTGTAACTGTATTGTATTATGTTTTACACTTTGGGAAGGGTGCCGAATGTGGAATCCAGGGGAGGGCAGTCATAAATTTTCTGTTTTGTACTTCTGCCTGCCAGTAGAATCTGGTATAATTAGCTTTGGCCAAAGCGTAAGTGCATATTTTTCTTATGTGTTGGTTATTGTTTCATCCCTCTGCCACATCCGTGTTTGATCTACTAGTAGACATATGTGTTAGTAGTATGTACACGGCTGCACCAGATCCATCTGATCCTTCAGCGCTGGTTGCTAGGCTTCTCGGGCTAGGGTCGGCGTGTTCTTCGTGTCAGGAAGAACCCCGGGGGAGCTAACCACTCCATGGTTGGGTGGATAAAAGTGCCTGAGCCACACTCCCGTCTCGTGATAGCAGATGGACGCGTGTCCGATGGCTAAGGAGACAGGGACATACATATGGACCCAGGTCCGAGGTACTCTCTTTTGTAATTGTTATATGTATCATTTTTTATCTTATTACCTTGCTTCATCTATGTACTGAGATGAGCTGATGTCTGGCGTGCAGGTCGACATCCGGAGACACTGTGAATCACTTAATTGAAATAATTTATTTGTGACACTTAAATTGTTAAAAGTCTGACATGTGGTCGACTTTTCCTTATTGAAAATTGTAATAGCTATGTTGGTCATGTGATGATCTAAATCCTCATCTTTATGATATCTTTACTGTACTTTGAAATTAATGAAGTACGACATGTAGGTTGGCTTCCTTCTGAAATGCACATAGCTTTACTTAAGGTCATATGATGGATTATGTATACTCGTATGATGACTTTATGGTATAACTAGTCTTATGGTTATCTTGTTTATTGCGACGTGAAGGTCGTAATTGGATAATATTTTTCTTTCATTTAATATGCGAATATGTATGACTTGAGTCGTCTTTGTATCTTCGACCTGTTAACTTGTCGACTTTCCCGCTTTTCTTGTTGCTTGATGATGTGGCATTTTTGTGAGAGTAGCAGTCATTACATTCCAGTAATCCAAATCTTGCTGCAATGTGCTCTCCTCCATGTGCTCTGGAGTAGAGAAATGGACGACCTTTCCAACCATGGCAACTTATATTTATATCCTGCATAAATATGTGTAGCCATGTGGAGGGAGTTGCTTTTCCAACCAATTATTTCATTGAACTTTGACTAGCTAGGAAACGTTTTTCTCATATATTTAAGAATCGCACAAGGGTGGCCACCTTTTTTTAAGGAAAAAAGTGAACTTTGACTGAAAGCCCCACGCTATTTTGTCTCAATCTAAGTCCTCCACATCAGGAAACTTGTAGATTATCCAAATGATTTTCCAAGCATTTATGATTATAAATGAATGCAGTCAGCTATGACAGGCGCAATGATATATCAGGAAACTTGTAGATTATCCAACCATTATATGAATATAAATGATTGATTTTCTTGGCAATATATGAATATAATGAATGATAAGTCTAATATGAATATATTACACTACTAAATATTTCCGAGAACATGTTTTAAGTAGTCAAATTCTACATGTTTTCATAAATTTCGTCATGTTTGCCATGTTGTGTCAATATCGTGCCATCTACATGGTGTTCAAATCAGATAGTTTTTCCATGCACATAAAAACAACTTGAAATCAATAGTTTCTATAACTGTTAGAATGATATTTTTAATAAAAATAAAAATAAAATCAATTTATCAAATTAACATTAATTATGCCTAAGGCATTTTACATCTGAAATGAACGATCTAGGCTTTTCATCCAATGATGTGTACTACTCAAAGATGGAGGGAAGACGATTGAAGCTATGTGAACCGTCCATATTTTGTATTAGGTACCCGTTCATCCTTTTCACATGTCGTTGATTTCTACTTGTTCGCTTTTTTCACGGTTCTATAAGTTTATTTGCTAGCAAAGTTATTAACTATTGTTGTTGTGTCATATTACAAGCTACAAACATCTTTAAAGTCTTGTGATTTGACGTCTTGACCATTTTCCAAGCATCTTTGGGCCACCCTTAAGTTGTCGTATCATAGTACAAATGCTTGAAAGGTTCCCTCCCAAGTCCATATTGGTAGACAAGTCAACTTCTTGCAGGTTTGGAAGGCTCAACAAACCAAAAGGGATGCAACCATTGAGCTCACAGGTACTAAGCTTGAGAGAAACCAGGTTGGGGAGGTTATGTAAAACAACAAGTATGGATGAGAAGAAGAAATTGGACTAGTAATATTTGCAAGGGAAGGGGGAATCAACTCATACAACTCACCATTGGACATTTGAAGATGTCGAAGATTGAAAATGGTGGACATAGCTTTGTCCCATTCATCACTTGTCACTTGCGTCATGTTCACCCTACCTAGCAGAAGCTCCGAGCTAGCTCTCTCATTTTTCATATCCATATCTGCATGTCATCAATTGTAATGGAGGATGAGGAAAAGTAATAATTAGTGGAAATATCCAACTAGCGCACCATAGACATGTTGCCCAATTCCTAGGTACCCTCCCCACAAATCCAACGTTTGACAATTTCAAATACTGCAAATAGTTCAGTGTGGGGAGTAGCTAATGGACATTAACACCAATGAAGGAGTTGTAGCTCAAATCCAAAACTTATAACATCTTTAGATCCACCAGTGGAGAAAGAAAGTCTTTTTTGTTACTTGCAACAGAAAGTGAAAGACAGATCTTGGAATGAGTATCATTGGTTAAATTCTACATAGAACAATCTTGCAAACCTGGGCAATTCCCACACATATAGAGATTCCCCATAAATGATTACATGCTCTGTGGCTTATATGCTCTAGGAGAGGGGACTTGTCCTAAGAAGCAATTGTATGACAAGTTCATATGCTAAAGATTTTCCAGATACATTAGAGACGTTGGAAGTAGCCTCGATAAGTTATTGAAAGAGAAATCAATGCCTCAAAGGCTTTTCAATTGGTTGCCAAAAGATGCTAGAAAAGTTCTTTTAATCTCAAGTAAATCAAGACATAAACTATATCAAAGGTAGAAAGAGAAAGCTCTCCATGACTGGGAATTACCCAATCAATAAGGGTAAGGATAGGGCGGCGATTGCTGATAGGAGTATCCTAGAGGACAACAATCGCAGAGCTTCCCATGTTCTGGACAACAACCCTTCACCACAGACTTATGACATGGGGAAGGACCAAGATAATGAGTTTAGCTGTTACATGGCGGAAAAGGGTAGGATAATTGGTTGGAGGGACTTCAATGTTAAGATGGAAAAAATGGGAATAACCAGAGAAATGATTAACCCCAAGGTCCTGGAGGGAGAGGGCGGCCGAATTAAGTTGGACGAGCTCATTGACCCGTCTATGGTGGTGCTTAGCGATAATACTAGGGAGTTTGACATGAATATGCTCAATAACACCAGAAACAACATGCTTGACCAATATAGGACTATCAAGTGGCTTTTCCATGAGGTGGAAGATCTCAAAAATAGGGTTAAGGGTACCAACAAGGCCAACAAGGATATTGTTGCAGAGGAACAGAGTAACCTGAGTACCCAGGTCAAGAAGATGGAGGATAACATGACTAGGGTTGAAGCTCCCCTAAAGAAGATTGTAGAACAAAGCTACAACACTATGAAAGCGTCCAGGGAGCACACTAATACTTACATTGACAAGCTAGAGGAAAAGATTGAGGGGAAGGAATCGGTAAGAATGGTTGTGGATTTAGACTAGGACCCTGATCAAGGTCCGGGCAAGAGAACCCGAGCTAGAACCAAGAAGACCAAGGACAAGGAGCTGGAGAAGGACATCCAGAAAATCAAGGACTCGACGGCCAACATGGAGCTGATGGAGGCTGAGGTAGCCACTCTTTTGGTGGACCTTTCTTGAGGTTCCCTGGCTTTTTTTGCTGTCTCTGGTTTAAATCTGCATTTTTAGATGCTTAGCTTTTTTTTTGCTCTGGCTTTTTGGCATGTTCAGCCTTTCGTTTCGTTATGCTTTAATCTGCTTACTGTGTTATCTTTAATTACTTTGTTCTGGGTTTCAGGAACCCTATAAAACCTGTTTTACTTAATCAAAAACAATGAATTCTGAAAACCTTAAGATCTTTATAGCTTCTATAGACATTTCCCACCTCCAATAGGCAACTTATATCTTATTATTTCTAATTCACCTTAACAAAATACATATGCCAATTACAATCAAAACCACAAATAGTGATACCAAGATCACTTCTTTTTTGGACCAAAACTATAATACACATGCAAAGGCGACTTCCAAGAATGTAGAAACAAAAAATTAAGGTTTCATTTGTGATGAGAAGCATAAAAGTATACGACCATCAATCAAGATGCCTTTTATAATAAAATCGTGTAGCAAAACACTGTACACAAATTTTCCATTTTCATTAAATGCATCCATAATATAAACAACAAGAAAATAGATTCCCAAAGAAAAAGAATATATTGAAACGTACATGGACATCATCCAACTTGATTATCTCTAGATATTGTCTGAAAAACTATCCCAAACTACATCCCTATCATTGGACGATTGCATAAAATAGTAATAAGCTTAGATAAATTTTGATTGGAAAAGGAACAATAGATATTAATAATGGTTGTGCACAATCTAAAGAGGGCATAAATAAGTCTACATCATCTCTTATCACTCTCCCTACTACTAGAGGGTCTATTGAACAAGCCATTTGCCACATAAATTCCTTCTTTCCTTCCATTAAAGAAAATAAGGATCCAACCCAACAAAACTTTGAGATGGTTGGATTTGGCCAGGAGGAAAAGGGTTCCAATTTCGTGGCCAACATATTTGTGATCGACTAAGAAGCATATTATGAGCTCCTTATTGTTGTTGGGCTATAAATTGGGAGACATTTATGCATGTAAATACTCTTTCAATGTGAAAATAGGTAGTGAAATTGTTTGACATGTTGTGATGAGCTTTTCTGGACAACCAGGCTCTATGTGGAAATTGCCAGTACATGATAGATGATATGTGTCTACCTATTCAACAAAAATTTTACCCAAACTCGAGTACTCGCTACCATCTCCACTTTGCACTACTTAGCCCTCAGCCCCGACTCCTGACTCCCGCACCACGATCCCAAACAACCCATCACATTGGATTCATTTTCAACTTCTTTTTTTGTTTATTTTATATTCTTCCCTTGGGAATCATGAAAAGTGCACCCTAAAAATCAGATGTTGTATATCCATCATCTCTGACCTAGGATTTTGTGTCCATTGTAAATTCTTGCTTGTTGAGAGTCATGCTACAATTGGCTTATAATATGTAAGCCACATTCTCACAATTTGTCTTAAAGAGAGAGGTTATATCAATCCATGAAGGAGATGTTTGGGATGGATTTATTGGTTTAGAATTTAAAAATATTTAAATTGGAAGAGGTGAGTAATTTTTTTTGAAATTTATATGTAATTTTTTGTGGGATGAATAATTATCTATTTATAAAATAATGTTATATAAGGGAAGGGTTGAAGTAGTTTTTATAGATAGTTTGGTATATTTAAAGTTTCTAACGGTACATTAAGTGATTTGTGAATATTCTTTGAGCTATGACCACACAAGGGTGAAAATTTGGTCTATCTCCACCACAACCTCTATCTCTACCTCTTTGTCTTTTGTATAATTTTACATTAAGTATGATTATTATTTTATTTTATTATTACTTATCTGATCGATGAGCCAAACTCTTTCCCAATATTGATATATATTTTGTTTGGCAACTTCATGAAACTACCGAAGGAAAAAATCATTCACTTCTTCAAATACTTTAATTGCATTTCCATCCTTGTCAAGAATAAGCTCTTGGTCACTCATTACAATGCCTAACAAAAGAGAACATGAAAGGTTAGAAATAAAACAAAATAATAAACATCAAAACTTGTTACCTCCATTTCTTTTGGAACTTGAAACTCCAAGACAAACAAGGATTAAATTGCGAAGTAAACAGATAAAAAAAAACTAGAGTTTTGAACAAAATTCTTATTTAAACCCTCAATTACCTCAAATAGTAATAAACATTCAAGTCCTTCAAAGTTATATACTAAATAAAACCAAAAATCTGAGTACAATACTTATTTTGTCTTCCCACTAAAAGTGAAACGTGTCGATGAACATTTATAGTTAGATGCTTTACAAACAAAATTTATCAAATGGTAAAAAAATCAAGTCATGTTTTAAGCTCTCCCAACACAACAACAAAATAGATTACACTACATTTTCTCAATAAGGATTGTGCCAAGCTTTAGACAATAACTAAATACACAGGCATGCCCACAGATGAAATACGATAATTTTGTATCAAACCAAAAGTATGCAAACTCTTGTTTGCGTGTCATTTTGTTTGTGCTACAAGCGCATTAAACACACTATTCTATGTCTCTATGTGTGAATTTAATGTCATTGTGTTGGAATGACAACTGGTGAGGTGTTTAGCATAAAAATAGACAATAAAACAATGTGATTGTATTGTATTTAAACAAGCTCCATAAAGTGTCCCTCTAGGGTGTTCAAATTTATTTCATTTTGTTTGATGTAATCCCACAATACAAAAAAGTTGACCATTAGTTTTAGCAAGGGAAGGTGCCTTTTCTTCTTTGTGATACTCAAATTTGTTATAACCATTTGTAACTCAATCTCAAATGAGATAATTCTATAAACATATAGGATTTAAACTCAAGTTTTTTTAAGGTTAAGGGAAAAGTTGTGGATTATGAAAGAGTAATAGTGGATTATGAAAGAGATGTCACCTAAATAGAATGGGACCTTGTTGTAATGACTTAATGCAAATGGAATTATTCTCAACTAGTATGTATATGACAGGTAATTTGATAAATACATCTTTCCACATCATCAACAAAGTGCTTAGGCATACAAGTAAATTCCATTAAGAATTCAATTGGAAAAAGGCATTATGCATTCACTCATAATAACTAACCACACCAAGATTAACCTATAGATTAAGTGCAATTGACTTTCTTATAGGTAATTACTATTCTCATAGGTAATAAATAGTCTCCCTCAAAACATAACTCTTAAATGACTTGTAAGTACTCACAATGTGAAATGTCATTGTTCTCTACCTACCCCTTTCGTCTTTATATATTTCTTTAGAATTGATCTTCAATATATCTTCGACGCACCCATTGCACACCAATGTGCAATTGCTAATATTATTTAATATAAACAAATTAGTACTTCAGTACTCTCATAGACTCTATTTAGTAATAACGAGACCTCTCTAAATTCTCTTTAATTTTTTGTCATTTGTCATTATAATTTTTAAATAAAGGATTGCCAAACAATATGACTGGTGTTTTCTATCATAATTTTTGTAAGTCAAATTATTTTCCATCTAATATATTGTGTATAGCTTATATATACATCTCAAGTTGATTATGCGTCAGAGACCATTTGTGTATATCAAGATTTTCTCTTTTTTGTGCATATTTGAACATATATTTGTATTGTGCTTAAGCACTTCTATTTATCAAATTCATCTTTGTTTTCTTGTTGTTTCAATTGACAATGTTACGAGTACCTTTAAAGGGTTGCAAAAGTTGTTAAGGAACTCATTCTTCTAAGGATTTTATTATTAAATAGGAAATGTAGTCGTTTAAAAATAACAATTCAAATAAATTATAGCATTGTTAAGCATTTGCTACTACGCTTTAGCATTTCATACAAGATCATTTTTTCGCTGTGTAGTATACAGTATTGAAGTTTAAAATCTATTTAGTTCCAACAATTCATCGTGCATCCTTTTGCGTATTATCATCAATCAATACCATTTTTTCCAAAAATAGAATTTCGAAAAGATCAAAATTTAAAACAAAAATTATGTTAATGTTATGATTCTAAAATATTGTAATTAGACTCTGAAGAGCTTTTCTTAATCTATGCAAATCCAACAATTCATGGTTTATCCTTTTGCATATAACCATCAATCAATATCAATTTCCCCAAAGCAAAGTTTCAAAAGGTTTTCAAAATTTAAAACAAAAAATATGAAAAATCATGGAATTTTTACATTCTAAAATTTGATAAGTAGGAGATATTTTTCCACAGCAAGTCAAATTGTGATATTGCTATCAGGATTCAACTGTGTAGTTTTTGAGTCAAACTCATTGACCCATAATTCATGAGTAGTGGTTCACATGA
>MU223644.1:17282-43733 GCA_018584345.1 Thuja plicata
CTGATTGGAGTGGGAATAGAAAGATAAGCCAAAAAGACCCTTATTGAGCCTATGTAAGGGATGGTGGCTAAGAGCTAAGATTGTCATGCTGATGTATGAGCTAGTTTGACTTGGTGGGAAGGTTAGGTAGGTCAAGGGATCCTTGGAGGAATAAGGAATCCTATAGACCATCAGAGGTTTCAGAGGAACACTTGGATCCTAGAGAGGATCAAGGGCATAGACTAGCTAGTCTATCCTAGCCTCCTCACCAGATTGGTATCAGAGCTAGGTTAAGGCTTGGGAAGTGAATAGTGGATGTTTCAACCATCAAAAGAATCAGTTGAATCATCACAAAAGCAGCAAATGGTGACTAATGCAGAGCTTCCTAAGAAGGTGGAAGATCAGGAGGAAACCAATAGACTACTGCAGGAAAGGTTGTATCAGATGGAACAACTCTTGGTTTATGTCCAAACAAAAGAAGATAAGGTGAAAGATAGGATGGAGGAGCAGGATGCCAAAGTGAAAGAGGAGACCATTGATGATGATGTACCTACACCTGATCCTCCAACCCAAGATGAAAAATTTCTTAAAGCCTTGAAGGCTATCACTGGCAAGGCACTTGGTGTCCCATTACTGACTGGCAGGATGGATACAGATCTTTTGATGTAAAGGATTGAAGGCATGGAGAATCACTTCAAATGTGAAGAGATCTCAGAGGCACAGAAGGTCAAAGTGGCCAAATCTAGGTTGAGAGGACAAGCTTTAACTTGGTGGAACTACTTGCAAAATGAAAGGGAGAAAGAGGGAAAGAACCCAATCTCTAATTGGAAAGCAATGGCTAACAAAGTTAGGGAAGCATACCTACTAGTTGATTATGAAATCCAGCAGCATAGGAAGAGATTGAATCTCAAACAGAAAGATATGGATGTAGCCACCTACACTAAAGAGTTCCACAAGTTGAGCTTAAGGTCCAAGATCAAAGAAGAAGAAAGTGTCAAAGTGGCAAGGTACCTAAGTGGTTTGAAATGGAGCATAGAAGAGGAGATGAGTTTATTTACTCCCACCACCATACTTGGGTGTCAGCATATGGCACAAAAGATTGAAGACAAATAGAGAAGAAAGCAAAAACCTAACTCCAAGAATAGGGGAAGAGGTAGAGACTCTAGAGGGGGTCAAAGAGGAGGTTCTAGTAGAGGTAGTGAATCAAGAAACCAAGGTGAGAGTAGACTCTTGGAACAAAGTTTAGAAATTAGTACAAGAGGATCTTATGGTAGAGGAAGAGGTTCTCAAGGAAACAGAGGAAGAGGAGTAGGAAGAAGCAGCTCCTACTTTGCCACCATGAAGTGCTATCAGTGTGGACAGCTTGGACACCCTGCCTATAGGTGTCCTGATAAACCATCATCCTCAAACAATGAGAGGGTAGCCTATACCCAAGAAGATAGTAGCAACTCATGCATTAATGAGGTCAGCAAATTGGAATCAGAAATGGGTGAGAACCTAATGTTTAGGAGAGTACTTATAAAGCAGCCTAACCAAGGTGAACACAAGCAAAGAAGGGCTCTTTTTAGAGTTAGATGCAAGATACAAGGAAAAGTATGCAAGGTTATAGTAGATTCAAGGTCTACTGATAAAATCATAGCAGAGGAAGCAGCAAAGAAGCTTAAGCTCAAAAAGGTTCCACATGCAAATCCATACAAGGTGACTTGGTTGAACCAGGAGCAAAGTGTGCTAGTTAATGAGCAGACATGGGTTGAGTTTTCTATTGGAGGCTATAAAGACAGAATACTTTGTGATGTCTTACCCATGGATGCATGCCATATCCTATTGGGAACACCCTAGCAATTTGATAGGAAGATGATCTATGATGGAGAGGACAACTCCATTGCTTTCAAGAAGGATGGAAGGACTTTCAAAATTCAGTCCTTGATAGAGAATGAAGACGGAACTTCTAAGACACCTAGTGTGTTTCTTAGCAGTGGTAAGGAGTTCCTACATGCACTACAAGATGAGGACACCATAGGATGTGCTATTATGGTGAAACCAAAGGAGGAAGACAAGAAGTTGAAGGTAGATTTACCATTGGAAGTGCAGAAAATGTTAGAGGAATTCAGAGATATTGTAAGTGATGGAACCCTTGCCACCTTACCTCCAAGAAGAGCTATAAGTCATCAAATTGACTTTGTACCTGGTGCATATCTGCCTAATAAAGTATCATATAAGCTTACCCCAGATTAGAACAAGGAAGTGGTAAGACAAGTACAAGAGTTATTGGATCAAGGGTTGATCAAGAAGAGTATTAGTCCATGTGCAGTCCCAGTGGTCTTAACATCCAAGAAAGGAGGAAAATGGAGACTTTGCACAGATTCAAGGGCTATCAACAAGATCACTATCAGGTATAGGTTCCCCATTCCAAGAATAGAGGATTTGATGGATTGCTTAGGAGGTGCTATGTATTTCATAAAGCTGGATTTGAAGAGTGGTTATCACCAAATTAGAGTTAAGGAGGGTGATGAGTGGAAGACCGCTTTTAAAACCACTGATGGATTGTATGAATGGCTTGTAATGCCATTTGGGCTTACCAATGCCCCAAGCACATTTATAAGGTTGATGAATGAGGTCTTGAAGGACTTCACAAGCATATTTGTATTGGTGTATCTAGATGATATACTCATTTATAGCAAAACAAAAGAAGAGCATCTTGAGCACTTAAGGTTGGTCTTGAAGAGACTCCATGAAGAGAAATTAGCCATCAATCTAGAAAAGTGTGAGTTTATGCAGCAAGAGCTGGTTTACTTAGGATTTGTGGTGTCCAAGGGTACTATGAAAATGGACCCAAGCAAGGTGGAGGCAATCTTGAATTGGCCTGCCCCTAAAATGGGGACTGAAGTTAGAAGTTTTCATGGCTTGGCACAATTCTATAGAAAGTTTGTAAGGAATTTCAGTGGGATTTGTGCACCAGTATTAGACACCATCAAAGGAGGACTGACAACCAAGTTCAAGTGGACTGAGGAAGCTGAGAAAGCATTCCAAGCTTTGAAGCAAGAGGTAGCTACTAAACCTATCCTACTCTTGCCTACTTTTGACAAATTGTTTACCCTTGAATGTGATGCAAGTGGTGTAGCAGTAGGGGGTGTATTGAGTCAGGAAGGAAGGCCTGTGGCATTCTTTAGTGAAAAACTCAATGAGGCAAAGAAGAAGTATTTAGCTTATGACTTGGAGTTGTATGCATTAGTACAATCTCTCAAGAAGTGGAGGCATTACCTTTTGCCAAAAGAATTTGTTGTCTTTATTGATAACCAAGCTTTAAGCTACATAAACACTCAGGAGAAGCTTAGTAACAAGCACTTGAAGTGGATGGAGTATCTCCAATCCTTTACCTTCACAATCAAGCACAAGAAGGGGTAGCTCAATAAGGTAGCAGATGCCTTGAGTAGAAAGTTATTGACTGTCCAAGAGGTACAGCTGCAAAGCATTGGAATAACAGGTTTTAAAGATTTATATGAGGAGGATGAAGACTTCTCACAAGCCTACAAGGTGTGCTTGGAGTTTGAGAACCATTTTCATGGTGAGTTTGCAGATTACACCCTTCAAAATGGATTGTTGTTTAAAGGTAATCAGCTTTGTGTACCTAGAGGATCCATGAGGGAAAATATGATCCAAGAGAAGCATAATGGCAGCCTAAGTGGACATTTTGGCATAAACAAGACATTGGAGTTAGTATAGAGATACTACTTTTGGCCTAAGCTAGCAAGGGATGTCAGAAGGTATGTTGAGCAATGTGGAGTATGTCAGAGAGATAAAGGAGGTTCAAGCAATGCAGGGCTCTATCAACCTCTACCAATTCCAAATAGGCCTTGGGAGTGTGTAAGTATGGACTTTATGGTTGGACTCCCTAAAACCATATCAGGTATGGATAGCATCTATGTTTTTGTTGACAGGTTCTCTAAAATGAGTCACTTCATACCTTGTAAAACAACTCATGATGCAAGTTATGTGGCACATCTCTTCTTCAAAGAGATAGTTAGGATTCATGGACTCCCTTTAAGCATTGTGTCAGACAAGGATAGCAAGTTCATGGGCCATTTTTGGAAAACCTTATGGAAAAGGTTGGGAACTAATCTCTCTTTCAGTTTAGCATACCATCCTCAAACCGATGGTCAAACTGAGGTCATCAATAGGGTGCTTGGCAACTTGTTAAGGTGTTTAACAAAGGAGTATGGGCTGACTTGGGATCTTGTGATATCTCAGGTTGAATATGCTTACAATGATAGTGTGAACAAGACCACAAGAAGAAGTCCTTTTGAGGTAGTTTATGGAAGACACCCTAGAGGAGTGTGTGAGTTGAGAGACTTAAGTTCCATGGAGTTGAAGAGTGGACAAGCTGAAGATTTTACTCTAACCATCAAGGAGGTTCAAGAGCAAGTGAAGAAGACTATTTTAGAGTCCACTCAAAAACTCAAAGCTAAAGTGGATGAAAAGAGGAAAGAAGTACAGTTTTAGATTGGGGACTATGTCATGGTCCATCTTAGCAAAGCAAGAATGCAAAAGGGAATGCCCACTAAGCTACAGATGAGGAGAGTAGGCCCATGCAAGATTCTAGCCAAATATGGGGAGAATGCCTACAAAGTGGACTTTCCATCGGACTTAGCCATCTCACCAGTGTTCAATGTTGCAGACCTGATCAGATTTAAAGGTGATATCAAATAGCAAGGTACAACACCACCAAAGGTACTACAAGACATTGACACCAATACCATGCCTAAGAAGGAACCAGCCAAAGCGGAGAAGATCCTAGAATCCAGGGTGAAGAAGGAAACTAGACATCAAATCTACATGGAGCATCTAGTCAAGTGGAAGGGTCAGCCTGAATCTGAAGCCACTTGGATAGAGGAAGGACAATTCAAAAAGTTTTGGGTTGATCTAGCTCTTCTAGATCCGAAAGTTCCTTAGTTTGTGTTGAGGGGGAGTATGGTGCAGGAGCACCTCTATGAGGGCCCTCACCAATACATTTTGGTGTGTAAAAGCCATGTAATTACAATAAGAGTCACAAGAATGTTTGACTCATTTGTGTTTGAAGGCCTAAGTAGGGGCTTAGTTTTGTTGTGTCTTTCTTTACTTGGTTGTACAGTGACTTAGGACAGGTTGGTAACCTAAGGTCACTTCCTCTTCTTGAAGTAATAAGTCTAAGTTAGAAGGTTAGGGGAGTTGGTTTTATTATTCAAGCATGTGAAGACCTTAGAAATGTCTTAGAAATGGAGTGTGCAAAAATAAAGTTACTCGAGCAAGAGAAATTGTTCTAAAAGTTGCTAGCAACTGCAAATTTTCAAAAGTTGCTTAGCAACTTTTCTTTTGTAATGACTAAACCTCACCAAGGAGGATCCTAACCCTAACTAGGCTCTAATATCGAGGAGAGGCCTATATTAGGTGTGAAAAACCCTAGTGGCAGGGTTGGCACTGAGTTTTGTACGGCTGTTGTACAGAAACACCAGACTGTGTGCAACAATTAGAAGGAACAGTCATAGTTTATGACTAATTTCTTGTGAATGGAGTGGAGTGTTGTTGGATTTTGAAGGATTTATTGTTTGTGTGTGCTTATTCCTTCATTTAAAATACATTAGAGTATATTTCTTTAGTCTGTATATATACTTTTCTTATCTTCTTTGTGTTATTCAGCTCTCTGCCAGTTTGGAGAGGCATGTACATATAGGTCTGTAGCTTTCATGTCCACCGTGGAAATGCCATGGAACCTTGCATATTGAAGGTACAGACCCATATTTGTTTGTATATAAATGCAAGGCCCCTAATTGAGAGTGAAAACAATTGTTTGTAGAAGCCCTAGGCAAGCTATGTGCAGTCCGGCTAGGGATGTTCAACAGTAGAAGAACTCTCCATGATAGTGAAGGGAGTTTCAAGCCAAGCCCTTTTTAGGGAGTCACAAGGCATGCATGAAGAACACTTGATGCAAAGGAGAGGGTTTGATCGACTTGGGAAAGGTGTTGTCACACACCATCTTTAACAGTCACTGTGAAGAGACTTAAAACCCTCCTTATAGGGTATAGGCGTTGTATGGTCAGCCAGTGACCCAAGACCCCAAAAATATCTGAGTTTGGGTCCTTAGTAGAAAATTTCCTTTAGGACAGGGTTGATGTTTCTTTGAGGAAAAGGCCTCAAAATCCCTAAGAAACCTGAAGGAGGGCTAATTAGGCCTCCTCCTTGTAGCCCTGATTTCCAAAGCAAGTCCTAAATTGGGTAAAGACCCAATTAAACCAATGACATGAATAGGTACCAAATGCCTTGAAAACACCTTGGAACCTATAAAATTCACTGATTGGAGTGGGAATAGAAAGATAAGCCAAAAAGACCCTTATTGAGCCTATGTAAGGGATGGTGGCTAAGAGCTAAGATTGTCATGCTGATGTATGAGCTAGTTTGACTTGGTGGGAAGGTTAGGCAGGTCAGGGGATCCTTGGAGGAATAAGGAATCCTATAGACCATCAAAGGTGTTAGAGGAACACTTGGATCCTAGAGAGGATCAAGGGCATAGACTAGCTAGTCTATCCTAGCCTCCTCACCACCGCGTATTTTGGTTCAAATCCCATGTCTTACTGTGCTAAAAAAGTCAAATAGTGGTCAAAAATCATCAAAGATGCTTCATTTCAAATGTTGGTCGCACACCCACGCTGGTCTTTTAACATGTTTTCAAGGTGTGTGAGTGAGCGGTGAGTCATTTTAGTGTTAATCGCACAGTCGCGGTAAAATGTGTCAAGTCATGTTAGCAGTGCAAGTGAGCGGTTTGGTTGCTAAGAAGTGCAAATCGCGCAGTCGTGATGTAATTTTGAAGTCAGGTCATAAGCTTGTAGCTGAGTGAGTTGGAAATGGTTCTGTTTATCACTCACTCGTGAGGGATTAACTCTTTTAAAGAATATATAGCGAGTCTGTGATGATTTAAAGTATTGTGTATCGCATAGTCGCTATGATATTATGTTTATAACTTTATGCTTTGCGACTAAGTGAATGTTGTAAAAAAGGGTCTGGTCACACACCTGCGTTAGGTTTTCATGTATGTCTTTTTAAGTCAACAATTGTGCGAGGAATTCAGGTTGTAGATGTCGCTCACTTTTTCAAGTTCTAACCCATATGTGTTTTGCAGTGCGAGTAAGCGATTCGTTGTGCAAAAGTTATCGGTCAAAAGTTTGCCGCTCAATCGCCAAGGTGTATTCAATGTTTTAAAAGGTGTTTGGGTATGTGACTATGAGATCATTTGTGTTCTCTCTCACCCACTGATGATTTGAAGTCTAAAGAAATGAGCTCGCGAGTATGCAATAAGGAAAAGAAAAGGCTATCACTCACTCGCCCATGAATAAAGATAAAAGGAAAATTCTTATCGGGTATGCGATTGAAGAAAGTATGTTAGCAACCGCCCACTCACAGTTGATAAGATAGTTAAGTTTTCAAGCCCGCGAGTGCGCGATGGAGAAAAAATGAAGTTTTCGCTTAGCCGCTCATAGATTGAAGTAAAGAAAAAGGGGTTAGCGAGTGTGTGATAAGTGAGTTTTAAGATTTTGATAAAAGCACCCACTCAGCCGCAAAGGATTAAGTCATAGAGAATTTTCAACAGCGAGTCTCCGACCGAGAAGAAAAGGGGTCAATGCTCACTCGCTAATATTATAAGTTGAAGTGTTTTGCAGAGCGACTACATGACCAAAAAATAATACATGGTTATTTTGAAAATATGTTCGCTCGCTCAAGGAAAAGACATGATAAGTGAGGATCAGTGAGTGCGCGACTAGGAGATGACTGAGTAATAAAGACCATGTCGCTTACTCACAGAGTTTCAATGAAAGTAAGATCCTAAGTGGCGAGTCCACAATTGATGAAAAGAAAGAATGATGTCTCTCACTCACTCAAATACAAATAGAAAGCATTAAGAGATAGTGTTTGCGCGATTAAGAAGTAATGAAGCTATCAGTTAGGTCATCGCCCAGTCGCAGAGCATACAAGCCAAAGCAAAGATAGAGTGCGAGTACATGACTAAATGACGAAAAGGGTCTTGTCACTCACTCGTGAGAACAAATTTGAATATGAGAAAGGTACAGTGAGTTGGCAAAAAATTGACATGTGGTTCATTTCAAGCCTACGAGAGCAAAAAAGGAAAAAAAGGTGTGTACTTTTTCCAGCAGGGATCATACAGTTTGAATTAATGGTAGCATTAGTTACAGAGAGATGATTGCATAATTCTGCAAATCTGAGAATTTGACATTCAATTAGACAAGATGCTAATTTGATGACTATAAGTTTGAATGATTAAGCTTGATTTTGTACAGCTCTCATTTCTGCATCCTAAGATTTCCTGTGAAGAACGCTAGAGCTTGTTTGTCTAAAATAGTTTGTCTAAGATAGTAATTTGAAGAAGAAGGATGAGTCAAGCTATTGTTCCCGCTGCCTCGCAAGTGTCTAAGAAGAAGGAGGAGGTTACACTAAAGAAGTATGTGGAAGAATTTGTTGAGTTGATGCCCAGGACTTTGAATACAAATAGTACAAATTAGGATGAATGGAAAGATAGATGGTGCCAATGCAGGAACTCGGTCACCCCGAATTACTCTGGTAATAACTTATTCCATTATTTCTAGAATAATAGGATTAAAGCAGTTCCCATTTGTAATCCATGGGATTTGAATATGGCAAAATTGATATTGCCTGATGTTTATATTGACATAGGCCTTATTAGGGAACTGGCTAAGAATTACTGCCTAGTAGCTAGGGTAATCAGGAAGAAAAATAAAAAGACCCTATTTTCCATAGATAGGAGGTTAGTGGCAGAAGTTTTCAGGATCACTGGTGCATTATGCACAGATATTGATTTGAAGAAAATTAAGGCAAATTATATCAAGAGAGAGGACTTGATTAAGAAATAGGAAATGCCCAAATTCATGCCCAGGGTAGATAGGCACCTGGTGAAAATCCCAGACAATCTCAAATCACCTTTTGACTTATCCTTATTTCACCATTACATAAAGTGCATGGTCTATGGTTTGAGTAGAGTTTTAGGTTTTGATGGAGATTCTACAATGCCACAAGATTTACTTATGATGGCTATGAACATTCAGCACCTAGAGGTTAATACTGATTATGACTATGTGGGATACATAGTTGATGCTATTCATGCTGCATTAGTGGAGATATAGTCAGATGCCCCAGTACCTACCTTCAACCATTATTCTCATCTGATGTATATGATTTTATATTATAATAGGGCATCTATGGATAAAGAGCTTGAATTTTTTGTTTCAGAGTATGGTATTGAAGCACCAATCCAAAGATGGACTCAGGTATGGGATAGTCCATCCATCAACTCATCATTTGTATGCTTTTGCAATTGGATTGTGGATCCAATTTTTAATTTGTTGGGAACAGATAGGCATAGACTTCCATTTGAAATCAGAAAAGTTTTGAGACCTTGGGATTATGTTCCAAACTGGCCTATCTCTCACAATTGGGCTGACTTTTTCTTTTTCGATTACATTACTATCATCAGAGTATATGGTTGTACACAACCACCTCACATCCTTCCCAAGTTTGTTCCTCTTAGGGTTGCATTTTTAGAATTTATTTGGCAAATCACTTGGGTTGATAAGGAATTTTTAGAGAGACATAAGAAGGGCACTTTTATCCCTAGATTATGGGTAGGTTTTGAATTCTCCATTGGGAAAAGGGTTTTTGATTTGATAAATGACTTCTTGAAGCAATACAGAATGTCTACAACAGTTCCCAGGTTTTGTGATCCATAATAGTTTATACAAATAGCCTTGAGAAGAATGACTCCTTGGAAAAAGATTAGAGATCATGAGCCACTGGATGATGAAGATATTGTAAGGAATAAGTTAAATAAGCAAGAAGTCTAGGAAAGGAGAATGAAATGGAATGACCTCCTTAGGGCACAAGCTGAATGGAAAGAATCTGACAATTTTTTCTCTAGGGTTTTCCCTAATCTCCCATACTTACAAAGGATAGAGGAAATGCTTAATTCCTATGATACTCTAATGGCACAGGTACCACAGTTCAGTGCTGAGGATGCACAATCTCAAGGGTCCCCAATTCCTGTTGCATTGCATGACCAACAACATCAAGAAAAACATGAAGAACAATAGGAAGAAGAGCATCAGGAAGAAGAAGAGGTCGGTGAGGAAGCCACCTCAGCTAGAGAACCACCCAGGAAGAAACAAAAGAAAGAGCACAAGATGGTGCAGGACAGGAAAAGTATGTCCAAGGCCATGATTATTGAACACGGCAAATACTTCAGAAGATTGAAGAAACAAATACAAAAGGAGCCACAGGAAAAAGGCCAAGGTGATAACCAGATGGTTTTATTTCAGGAAATGGATGAAAGAGTAATGATGGCAAAAGAATTCATTGAGGATGATGAATTTATAAAGTCTAAAGAGTTTAAGAATTTTCTAATAAAATTAAAACAAGGTTTGACTGCAGGTGAAGGCCAATCAGATAAGAATGAGGAGATTGTGAAAACACTCCTGGATTATGATCCTGAGAGTGAACTAATCACTGTGGAGCAAGCCAGGTTGTTGGTATAGAAAAGTGGATTGATGTTGATGCCTGGTTGGGACTTATAGTCCACATTTGTTATTGATCAAATCAGGAGGCAAGAAGATCCCCTTTTAAAAATAGAGTTGGAGATGGATGAAGTGTTGAAAGGATCAGGATTTGATCCTAAATCCAAGACTCTGGCTATATGTTCATTGGCCCCTGCCACACAAAAGCCTCTGGTCATGACTATCAAAGAGGAAAGAGGGCAGACAGAATGATATGGAATTTGTAGAACACTTCAGACATTGAGATAGCTCAGTTAATGACACAAGTTTCATTCATGAACTTGGCAAAGGTTGATGACCTGTCCAAGAGGTATGAAACAACCTTTGGCCAAATGATGGCCTTAGCGAAAAAACATGAAGAAGTAGTAATTCATAACCACAATTTAGGTGAGAAAATTGCAAAATTGAAGGCAGAATTGGAAGAAAGTAAAAGAGAAAATACTCCAATCCCTGAGGAAATAGCAAAAGTTGAGACATATATTGCTATTACAGTAAAGGAGGATTCAGCATTGGCAGAAGGCCAATCCAAAGAACTGTCACAGGAGCAAAACATAAATGTTATGTCTATTATATTGCCCATATTGTAGAATAGGATTGATGTTTTAAAATAGAAAACTGACATAGTATATACACTATATGGGTCATTACAAGAAGCTTCAAAGATAGCTGCAGAAGCCATGATTTTCTTGGAACCCACTTTCAAAGTTTGGTCAGGGAGGGAAAGGCTCATGGATAAATTGAAAACCGCTATATTATATAGTGATGACTTCCTAGATAAGATAAAATATACCATGGAAATGATTAGTGAGTTGAATGACACTTTTGCCTTCTTCAATGGCAAATCTGATTTGATAGATAACAAGTTGTAGCTATTTGGTGATCAGTGCCCCTCCCTGATCCCAAAAATTTATGATGAAGCAGGTGTTTTAAAAACAAAATCAGATTGGATAGATGTCTTTGATGGCATACTCAAAAATGAAGATTTGAAGCAACGCTTAGAAAAGGATATTAATGTTGAGTATTGCAATGAATTAATTGATAACATCTTCAAGATTGAGAGAGATATGGCCAAGTTTGTTTCTGAGGCCAGAACCACCATTGATGCCAGGTGGATAGAAGCCGTTGCAAGATTGGGGAAGGAAAAGACCTTTGATTGGCCCACCATCAAAGAGGTGAATAGGTTAGAGGCAAATTTGAAAGGATGAGGAGGATACTATCAACAGCAACAACAAACCTTATTCAGACTTCACCAACAGTTGCCACCCGTGTTCTGTTGCAAGTTTTTGTTTTATGTTAGTTGCAAAGTTGGTGCAAAATATTTTGTAAATATTTCCCAGTAAGTCCGTAGCTTGTTGCATCCTTTGTTATAAAAGGATTCCAAGACTACTGGGAAAAAGATATAGCCATTTTTATTTTGAGAATGCAAGTATAATTGTATATATTATGGTTCAAAACCAATCCAATAGGGTTTTTTGAAAATTACTGTTGAATGTAGCAAGCAAATTTTATTATGAATAAAAATAAAACCCATTAATAGTTCCTGAAGCATATAATGAGTATTGTGTCTTCATTTTGGTGTTCTAAATTTTATTTAAATTGAATATTCAAGGAATGTCCAATTTATACGTTTGTCAGGCAGACTATGAAATAGTTTTAGGGTTCTTTCAAGGAAAGACTAAAATTGCCTTAGGAATATTTCAGTAAGATTCAGGGAATACAATGAATTTGATGAATTAATTTGTTATGTGTGTTAAGATAGATATGTAAGGTATATCTATGTTTATGTCAGATGTTGTAGTTGTTTTAAGTTCATGTTCATGATCAAGCTGGTTAAAATTGTTCATAAGTAACTCCATGCCCTAGGACTAAGCATTGGTTTGTGTCCATTCAAAATAGGTGACTATCACTTTTAAAATTGATCTTTACCTTTATATGTTGATTTGTTTCAATAAATATTATAGTGATCAACTCCTGTAATTCCATTTATATTCTACTGGAATAATTTAGTGATTTGATTATTTTGAGTTAGAAGGGTAATCCCGCCCGAGTTAATGGAGCTCAAAGTATAGGAGGTTTAAAAACCTTGTTTCTGTCATTTCTATATCTTGCGTGGTCAGTGCCTGGGATAAATAGAGCAAGCTCTCTGAGAGTATTTTCATATCAGCAAGAAAAGGAACTAACAAACATCATAGCTCATTTAATTTCCATCCTTCAGATTTTGTCACTTAATCTACATCATTGATTTTTCCGCTTAAACCATCCTCAACAGTTGTGTTAAAAACACATTTCAATCTTTATCGTCCGATCTTCATTGAATTTTCATAGTCGTTTGATCAAAATAACAAACTTTTCCTTTTACCTTAAAATCATCAATTACCAGCTCAACATTCTAGTTGGACTCGGTTTCATCAAATTTCTCGGTCAATACCTTGTTGTGTCGGTGATCCCTATCTTGGTTATCACTGTGTTCGGTATGCACTGTGTTTTTCTCGGTGTTCATTGTCTCTCAGTGTATACAAAACTCTTTATTTACCGACAACATAAACATTGTTTGTTCCAGTTCTTCAATCCATAACAAATTTTTTCCACCATAATGATACTCAAATAAGTTGACATCAAAGACAATACATAAACTGATAATGTTTATCATCACATCTGCAACTCGGTTGACTATCAACAAATGACTTCAAACATACAATCAGTTGTAGTAAATCAATATCTCCCTTTGGCATTGATGGCAACACAATATGAAATATGCAGTATAAAATGCCAAACAAAAAATACCAAACTTTTGTTCTACAACTACAATAATTCTGTAGCTCTCTCTACCTTGAATATATAAACTGTTTCAGTATAAAAAAAAATTCTCACCATGCAGACTCTTCCTGCAGTTTTGACTTTTCTATTCTTGAATCTTTCTATAGATTAGATATATATCTCCCTTTCTCTTTTCTCCCTTTAGTGGATATATATTTCATTGAAATCTCTCTCCCTTTGACAACAATGCAAAAAAGAAATATACATCTCTTCAGTAGCCAAATAAAATATCTCTTGTATTTGGTGCAGTAGGTACCTTGTAGTGTACTGATATCTTTGTCAATCCAGTTCAACTGATTTCATGTAGGTTGATGCAACCTCCTATTCAGCTTAGTTATCAATAGACAAGGTACAAACCCCTAGTCTACCTCTCAAGTACTCAAATGTATCCTTTGGTAAGGGTTTGGTGAATATGTCTGCAAGTTGTTCTTTTGATTATACATATTCCAGTATCAATTGTTTATCTTGTACTTGTTCCCTCAAGTTGTGATATTTTATAGATATGTGCTTTGTCTTTGCATGCATCATAGGATTCTTTAAAATATTTATATCACTTGTATTATCACATTAAATTATCACTAGGTCAGTGATCTCTTCATTCATGCCTTCCAATGGTTGTTTTATCCATGCTATGTTTGAACAGTTTGCAGCAGCAACAACATACTTTACATTTGCAATTGATTGAGCTATGCATCCTTGCTTCTTGCTTATCCAAGTGACTAATCTTTCTCCAATATCCGTAGTGCTCTTTCTATCATCTATGTTTCTAGCTCAATCAACATCAGTATAAACTTTCAGTTCGAACTGTCCATAAACCTTAGTATTCTTTAAATATCTAAAAATTCTTTTTACATCAGTCATATGTGATTCTCTGGGATTAGCATAAAATATTGCAACTATTCCAACTACGTGTGCTATGTTAGGTATTGTGTGTACAACATACATCAATTTACCAATCATAGATCTCTACAAAGTTTGATTTACCTCAGGTGTCTTGTCTTCTTTTGTTAGTTTGCATCATGTCACCATAGGTGTTCCGACTGGTTTAGATTCTTCCATTCTAAATGTCTTCAATACTTCCTTGATGTATTTTGATTGAGTAACGTAGATACTTGCAGTCTGTTGTAAAAATTTTAATCCAAGAAAAAAATTGATCTCTCCAAACATTGACATTTAAAATTCTTTCCTCATTTCATCAGAAAATGAAGTGCATAGGTCATCATTACCTCCAAATATAATATCATCAACAAATATTTCAGCAGTAAGGGTCTTATCATCATTTTCTCCTTTCAAATACAAATTGTTGTTATCACTGGTTCTAATAAATCCAATACTTATAAGATAGGAATGCAATCTTTCATACCATGCTCTTGGTGCTTGTTTCAATCCATATAAAGCTTTGTGTAACTTACATACCATGTTTGTCTGATCAAGATCAACAAATCCTTCAGGTTGTTCAATTTATACCTCTTCTTCCATTCAAAAATGCAGACTTAACATCCATCTGATATAATTTTAATCCTTTATATGGAGGTTATGTAATAAATATTCTCACTCCTTCGAGTCTAGAAATGGGTGCAAAATTTTCTCCATATTCAATCCCTTCTTCTTGATAGAGACACTCCAAGGTGTGCTTGCACAAACACTATCTACGACTCTACTTGTCCTAGCCTTCTCAAGATCCTAAACTCACTTCTAGGACCTCACAAGTCTTTTCTCTACTACCCTAAGACTTCACTAACTCAACTCTATGAGTTGGTCTCCTTGTGCTTTACCTTGAGGGGTAACTATCATTAAGTGTACTTCAACTCTTCACTCCTCCTTGGATGTCTCCAAGTGCAACTTCACCACATTGTCCTCATAAGTGTTGCAGGGGGTGTATTCATCACTAAAACAAATATTTGTCTCCCCAATGATCCCATTTTAATAGGGCATTAAGGCTTTCTCAATCGAGTTCAAGATTGACTATGGTTTTGGCCTAATAGACCTAATTGGTCTACTAGCCCTAAACAAAGTGTTTTTCCCAATTATTTCTCAAAACTTCCAAATAACCCCAAAAAATAACTTGACAATCAGGTACCCTTTTTTGAGACCTTGAATATTTTGGTGGTCTTAGGTTCCTAAGGCATCCGTATAGTGGATTCCTGAAATGGAGGGCTAATAGGGCTGATTGGGATATATTTGTGTAGTCCTCTGATTTCTACTTGGAAATATACCTAAATGGATTGGATAGTGCATAATATCACTATTAGGTGTCTATAGGACCTCTACCTCTCTGAAACCATTCTTGGTTCTATGCTTCCTCTCTTTTCCCTGCACTTGCACATCATTTGTTCTCTGTCATGCACCTTGTCGGGCACACTGATCTTGCCTAGGGCTTGATCTTAAAAATAGAAAGCTTTCTCTTATGAGCTCCTGCTTCCACACAAAAAACCTTCAATGGCTTCCCTACCATATTCATCTGGGCCGTGATGATTTGCACAGTGGGGAACTATGGGGGAGCCATAAAACCAAAAATAGTCTAAACTACACCAGTAACTGTGCTATCTACAAAACAATTTCAAAAACTAATCTAATGATCTCAAATCAACTACACTAATGAATATAAAATGATTATAAAAAATTCTACTACACAGATCCAACAATAACTCTCCCAGTTCAATCCATCCAATATCACTTAAACACAATGCAAATCGACTGTGTCTGCAAACCAGAACTACGAGCTTCTATTCACATTCAAAAATTACATTACATCACTCTCTGCCTTGAGAAATGAGATCCTAGAAGTCTTAATATGCCTTACCCTTTATTCTAGGCCATTATGGAAATTACCCATAATGATTCTTCAAAAAGAATCCAATTCTGCAATTGTTGTCATGCAACATTAAAAGTTGTAAAAATGTTTTCAAGCAACATTGTGACAACTTTTATATCTTTTTGCAAAATTAATGCTAAGGGTCTCTAATCAACCTAGAATGATGTAGAAACATCCTAGGAACTATTTTAAGCGTATTTCTACCCTTTCCCAAGCCTTAAAGGCTTTAAGTCCCATTTTCCCATCTTAGGCCCAATCTAGCACTATCCACTAGTAAAGCATTGAACATCTAGGTTGGATTGAGCCTAGTCTAATCCACCTAGGAAAAAACATGCAAGACCTTCTAAGGCCATAATTAAACACTACTAACTTGGCTAAGGTCAGTACAAGCCAAAATTGAAACTAGCTTAGAGATTAGCCTAGGTGCTCCTGCACCATCCTCCCCAAATGGAAAGACTTCAATCCATCCATGGATTGAGTAAGTTGGAATCCACTCCCAAATTCTTGAATTTAGTCTCCTTAATCCAAGTGGCCTTTGCATCTCCTTTTCCATGCCATTTAATCAAATGCTCATAATAATTTCTTTGTCTGGTCTTCTTGTAGGCCCTGGAGTCAAGTATCTTCTCTGCCTTCTTGGGTGGTGTAGGGGTCAAGTTCAGGTCTTCTACCTCCTTTATGACCTCTGTAAGGTTTTGGTTTGGGTCTAGAGTAGGACCCTTATAAAGGGTCAGATCTGCAACATTGAAGATTGGAGACAAACCAATATCCTTAGGGAGTTCAATCTTGTATGCATTATTGCCATATTTGGTCAGAATAGTACATGGCCCTAATCTCCTCATCTGCAACTTATGTGGTACTCCCTTATGTAGTCTAGCTTTGTTCAAATGGACCATAACTAGATCCCCTACCTAAAATTGAACATCCTTCTTCCTTTCATCCACCTTCTGCTTTATCTTTGCTATGTTTTATGTTAGAGTGTTTCTCATTGCTTCATGCACCTCTTTCATGGAGTGTGCAAAGTATTCATCATAACCACTACCCTTGGCTCCATCCTTTAGTTCTCTGAGTTCAAATATGCCTCTAGGGTGTAGTCCATAAACTATTTCAAAGGGACTCTTACCAGAAGTCATGTTTATAGTATCACTATAGGCATATTGTGCATGTCCTAGGAGTTGATCCCAAGTCTGACCATACTCCTTTATAAGACACCTTAATAGGTTTCCAAGGCTTCTATTTACCACCTCTATTTGGCCATCTATCTGAGGGTGATATGCAGACCCAAAAGATAGATTAGTTCCCAACTTGGGTCATAATGTTTTCCAAAAGTTACTCATAAACTTAGTATATCCGTCAAAGACTATACTCAAAGGTAATCCATGTATCCTCACCACTTACTTGAAGAATAGATGTGCTATGTGACAAGCATCATGCAATATCTTGCATGGGACAAAATGTGTCATTTTACTGAATCTATCTACAATAACATAGATGTTATCCATTCCCTATTTGGTCTTTGGAAATCCCACAACAAAATCCATGCTCAAGAATTCTCATGGTCTACTAGGAATGGGAAGAGGTTGGTAAAGGCCTGCATTGGAAGATGTACCCTTTGCTTTCTGACACACCACACAACTTTCTACATACTTCCTAATGTCCAAATTCATTTTAGGCCAAAAATAAAACCTTTGCACTAACTCTTGGGTCTTATTGACACCAAAATGCCCACTAAGTGCACCATTGTGTTTCTCTTGAATCAGATTTTCCCTAATTAACCCTCTAGTAACACATAATTGACTTCCTTTAAACAATAGATCACTTTGCATAGTATATTCAGAGAATTCACTATGAAAATGATTCTTGTACTCTTGACATACCTTATAGATGTCTTAAAAGTCTTCATCTTCTGCATAAATGTCTTTGAAACTCTCAATACCCATGCTCTGCAGGTGTATCTCTTGTACAGTTAGTGCTCTTCTACTTAAGGCATCTTCTACCTTATTTTGTAGTCCCTTCTTGTGCTTAGTGTTGAAAGTGTAGGCCTATAGATACTCTACCCACTTCATGTGTTTATGACTGAGCTTGTCTTGTGAATTCAGGAAACTAAGTGCCTGATTGACTGAATAGACCACAAATTCTTTTGGAAGAAAGTAGTGCCTCCATTTCCTTAGTGCTTGGACTAGAGCATACATCTCTAGATCATATGAAGAGTATTTCTTAGCTTCACTGAGTTTTTCATTGTAGAAAGCAACTGGTCTTCCCTCTTGTCTCAAAACAACACCAATAGCCACATTACTAGCATCACACTCAACTGCGAACAACTTCTCAAAGCTTGGTAAAGTTAAAATTGGTTGAGTGGAAATCTTCTTCTTCAATGACTCAAATCCATGTTTAGCTTTCTCATTCCAAACAAACTTAGTTTTCATCCCTCCTTTTATAGTATCAAGCATAGGAGCACAAATAGCACTAAATTGTTTAACGAACCTCCTATAGTATTGGTCTAAACCATGAAAAAGTCTCACCTATGTTGCAGTCCTTGGAGTATGCCAGTTGAGAATTGCTTCCACTTTGCTTGGATCCATCTTTAGATTGCCTTGGGACAATACAAACCCAAGGTGCACCAGCTCCTACTTCATGAATTCACATTTCTCTAGGTTTATCATCAGCTTCTCTTCATGTAGCTTCTTGAAAACAATCTGAAAATGTTTGAGATGCTCCTCTTTAGTCCTGTTGTAGATTAGTATATCATCTAGATACACTACCACAAATTTGCCAATATAGTCTTTAAGGACTTTGTTCATAAGCCTCATGAATGTAGATGGGGAATTGGATAGTCCAAATGGCATTACAAGCCATTCATACAAACCTTATGTGGTTTTGAAGGTTGTCTTCCATTCATCTCCCTCATTGACTCTTATTTGGTGGTATCCACTCTTTAAGTCAATCTTAGTGAAACATTTGGCTTCTCCTAGATAGTCGATTAGGTCTTCTATCCTAGGGATAGGGAACCTATACCTAATGGTAATCCTATTTATTGCACTTGAATCAGTACAAAACCTCCAAGTTTCTCCCTTTTTGGGTGCTAAGACAGTGGGTATGGCACAAGGACTAATGCTTTTCCTAATGAGACCTTGGCTTAGGAGTTCTTGAATTTGTTTGGCAATTTCCTCATTTTGTTGAGGGGTCATCTTATAGACTGCCTTATTTGGAAGGGTAGCTCCTAGGATAAAATCAATTTGGTGACTAACAACTCTCTTAGGGGGTAGGGTTCATGGTTTTCCATCACTTACAATGCCTTCTTACTTCTGCAGCATCTCTTGCACTTCCTTAGGCAACTTTATCTCCTTGACTGGTGTGTCTTCACTTTCTTCATTTGGCTTCAACACAAGTGCAAATCCTACTCCCTCTCCTTCCTCTAAGGTTTCTATAAACTCCTTCTTACTGACCATCAAAACATTGGGGCCTGATGAATTCATCTCTCCTTCCTCTAACAGTGACTATATCTTGAAAGTTACATTGTCCTTCTTGAAAGAATAAGAATTCTTTGCTCCATCATGCATGGCATGTCTGTCAAATTTCCATGGCCTTCCAAGTAGCAGGTGACATGCATCCATAGGTAGGATTCCACACAACACTTTGTCTTTATATCTCCCAATTGAAAATTCTACCCATGCTTGTTCATTGACAAGGACATGTTGTCCTTTGTTGAACCAAGTGACTTTGTATGGGTTGGTATGAGGTATTCATTTCATCTTCAATTTTTTGACTGCCTCCTCTGACACTATATTGTCAGTAGACCCTGAGTCTATGATGACTCTACAAAATTTTCCCATCATCTTACATCTCACTCTAAACACTGACCTTCTTTGACTAGGTTCCTCTTTAACTGGCTCCTTGATTAATGTTCTTCTCATCATCAAGTTCTCTCCTTATTCTAACTCTAGGGGTACCTCAGGGTGTTTATTTCCACCACTAGTCTCCTCTTGAACATAGTTTACCCTCTTGACATTTCCTTGGGAAGTAGAGCCTTTCTCTGGACATCTGTATGCAGGGTGTCCTATTTGGTTGCAGTGGTAATACTTCATAGTTGCAAAGTAAGAACCTCTACCTTGACCACTATTCTTTCCTCTCCAATTTATATTAGAGTTCCTTCCTCTATTGGAGTTGCCTCAGTTTGAACTTCCTTCTTGTTGCTCAGTAAGTTTGTTCTCTCCTTGAGCCTTTATCTCAAAACTTCTACCACCATATCCACCTCTCTGTCCTCTATTGTCTCTTCCTTTTCCTCTACCTCTGGTGGTGCTTGAGTCTTTCTTCTTCCTTAGCTTCTCTTCTACTTTTACTACAATTTGGTGGCATTTCTGAATAGTATCAAGAGTCAAGAGACTCATTTCATCTTGTATAGTCCACTTGAGACCATTAAGGTATCTAGCTACCTTCACCTTCTCATCTTCTACAACTTGAGACCTCATGCATAGCCTTTTAAACTCTTCAGTATAAGAGTTCACATACAAATCTTTCTGTCTTAGACTTTGTCTCCTTTTATGTAACTGAATCTCATAATCTTCAAGTACATATGCATCTCTGATTTTTTCTACCTTAGCCTTCCATGTGGAAATGAGATTCTTTCCTTCCTTCTCTCTCTCATCTTGGATAAACTTCCACCAAGTGAGTGCAGACCCTCTAATTCTTGCCTTAGCTACCTTTACTTTTTGAGCTTTTGTTATGCCATCACACTTAAAGTGATTCTCTAGTCCTTCTATCCAATTTAGGACTATCTCAGGTTCCATCTTTCCACTAAATATAGGAACTCCTTCCAATCCTTTACCACTCAAAGCCTTTAGTTCTTTGAAGAATGGTTCTTCAGTTAGGACAGAGTCAGCTTTAGGGACCTCATCATCTAATGTAGTCTCCTTACTCTTTTCTTCAACCTTATCCTTCACTTCCTCAGTCTTTTCTTCCACTTTGTCCACCTTGTGTTCCAATTGTATCAATCTCTCTCTAAGAAATCTATTCTCTTCTTCTTTCTCATCTACCTTCTTTTCCAACTCCGCATTTGTCACCATTGTATATTCTCCTATTGACCCTATTGGTTGGAACATTAACCACAAGCCAAATCTGATTGGCTCTGATACCAATCTGATAGAGACACTCCAAGGTGTGCTTGCACAAACACTATCTAGGACTCTACTTGACCTAGCCTTCTTAAGATCCTAAACTCACTTCTAGGACCTCAAAAGTCTTTTCTCTACTAGCCTAAGACTTCACTAACTCAACTCTATGAGTTGGTCTCCTTGTGCTTCACCTTGGGGGGTAACTATCATTAAGTGTACTTCAACTCTTCACTCCTCCTTGGATGTCTCCAAGTACAACTTCACCACATTGTCATCATAAGTGTTGCACAGGGTGCATTCATCACTAAAAAAACTATTTGTCTCCCCAATTATCCCATTTGAATAGGGCATTAAGGCTTTCACAATCAAGTTCAAGATTGACTATGGTTTTGGCCTAATAGGCCTAATTGGTCTACTAGCCCTAAACAAAGTGTTTTTCCCAATTATTTCTCAAAACTTCCAAATAACCCCAAAAACTAACTTGACAATCAGGTACCCTTTTTTGAGACCTTGAATATTTTGGTGGTCTTAGGTTCCTAAGGCATCCGTATAGTGGATTCCTGAAATGGAGGGCTAATAGGGCTGATTGGGATATATTTGTGCAGTCCTCTGATTTCTACTTGGAAATATACCTAAATGGATTGGCCAGTGCATAATCTCACTATTAGGTGCCTATAGGACCTCTACCTCTCTGAAACCATTCTTGGTTCTATGCTTCCTCTCTTTTCCCTACACTTGCACATCATTTGTTCTCTGTCATGCACCTTGTCGGGCACACTGATCTTGCCTAGGGCATGATCTTAAAAATAGAAAGCTTTCTCTTATGAGCTCCTTCTTCCACACAAAAAACCTTCAATGGCTTCCCTACCATATTCATCTGGGCCGTGATGATTTGCACGGTGGAGAACTATGGGGGAGCCATAAAACCAAAAATAGTCTAAACTACACCAGTAACAACCTTCAATGGCTTCCCTACCATATTCCTCTAGGCCGTGATAATTTTCCTAGTGGAGAACTATGGGGTAGCCATACAACCAAAAATAGTCTACACTACACCAGTAAATGTGTTATCTACAAAACAATTTCAAAAACTAATATAATTAACTCAAATCAACTACACTACTGAATATAAAAATGCTTAGAACAACTTCTACTACATAGATCCAACACTAACTCTCCCAGTTCAATCCATCCAATATCACTTAAACACAATGCAAATCGACTATGTCTGTAAACCAGAACTCTGAGCTTCTATTCACATTCAAAAATTACATTACATCACTCTCTGCCTCAGGAAATGGGATCCTAGAAGTCTTAATATGCCTTACCCTTGATTCTAGACCATTATGAAAACTACCCATAATGATGATTCGAAAATAATCCAATATTGCAATTGTTGTCACACAACATTAAAAGTTGCAAAAATGTAGTCAAGCAACATTGTGACAACTTTTACATCTTTTTACAAAATTAATGCTAAGGGTCTCTAATCAACCTATAATGATGTAGAAACATCCTATGAACTATTTCAATCATATTTCTACCCTTTTACAAGCCTTAAAGTCTTTAAGTCCCATTTTCCCATCTTAGGCCTAATTTAGCACTATCCACTAGTAAAGCATTCAACATCTAGGCTAGATTGAGCCTAGTCTAATCCACCTAGGAAAAAACATGCAAGACCTTCTAAGGTCATAATTAAACACTACTGACTTGGCTAAGGTCAGTACAAGCCAAAATTGAAACTAGCTTAGAGACTAGCCTAGGTGCTCATGCACCACTTCTTGTGCATACCCTTTGCAAACTTATCTTTCTTTATTTCTAGTTACATCCCCATTCTCATTCAATTTGTTTCTGAATATCCATTTGGTGCCAATGAAATTTTTATCACTTGGTCTCCATACTACTGTCCATGTCTTATTTTTCTGTATCTGCTCAATTTCCTCATTCATGGAAGTAATCCATTCTTCATTTTATAATGCATCTCTAACATTCTTAGGCTCCAACTCATAAATTAAACAAGTGTTGTCTCTTAACTTACTTCTTGTCATCATGCTAGCTCTTTTATCTCCAATAATCTGATTTTTAGGATGATGTCTTCTCACATATTTAGCAAGTACAGGTTCAATTCTCTATTCTTCATTATCTTCTCATGTAGGTTCATTGTGTTTTGGTTCATGATCTTTAGTTTCAACATTTTCCTAATTCTCGGTCTGTGCTACCTATTCCCTGGTGACATTACCTTGTTGCATGGTAACATTAGGCATCTGCGTCAGTATAGTATCATGTTCTTCCATGTAGATAAATCTATTGTAATCTTCTGGTTCTTTCATGTTGTCCTCATCATTCTTCTCAGCAAATTCATCAACTTTCACATTTGCACTCTCAATGATTTTGTTACATGTCTTGTTCAAACATTTATAAGCTTTACTCTTAGTAGAATATCCAAGAAATATTCCTTCATCACTTTTTGAATCAAATTTACCATTTCAATAATCTTTTAGAATATAACACCGACTACCAAATATTTCTAAAATAGCTCACTTTAGGTGTGTAACCATAACATAGCTCATAAGGTGTTTTGTTTGTATCTTTCTTCAGTTGTATTCAGTTCAGTGTGTAAACATCAGTGCTAACTACTTCTCTCCAGTATGTTTGTGCAACACTCTTTTCAACCTTCAATGTTCTAGCACAATCTACAATTGAACTATTCCCTCTTTCAACAATTCCATTATGCTATGGTGTCCTCAGTGCAGAAACTTGTCTTTTTATTCCATACTCATTTCAAAAGTTAGTGAACTCATCATTAATAAATTCACCTCCTCTATCAGATCTCAAACACTTCAGATCTATACCAGTTTCTTTTTCCACTTTAGCTTTGTACCATTTAAACATCTTAAATGCTTCAGATTTTTCTTTTAGGAACATGACAGTCATCATTCTAGAGTAGTCATCAACAAATAAAATAAAGTATTTTGTCCCCATAATAGCTCTGTGTTCTCATTGGTCCACATAGGTCTGTATGAACTAACTCCAAAATATCATTAGATGAAAAATTCTTGCTCTTGAAACTAGATTTTGACATCTTTCCCATTTAACAATTTTTGCACATTACATGGTCTAGTTTAGATAAGCTCGATAAGCCTCTCACTTTTATTTTCTTACTAATCTTAACCATGTTGTCAAAATTTACATGACAAAGTCTTTTATGCCATAACCATATATCTTCATTCTTTTTAAATAAGCAAGTAGTTTTAGTAGTGTCAAGATATAATAGGTTACCTTTTGATTGTTCACCAGTGTCGATCAACTTTCTTGTTTCATCATAGATTCTAGCTTTTCTATTCTCAAATGCAACTCGGTGACCTGTGTCATTCAACTGTGAAATACTCAACAAATTATAATTAATTCCTTTAACCCAATATGCATTCTCACATTTGATTTTATTGTTTAGAATAAGAGTACCTTTTCCTTTCACTTGACAAGGTGTATCATTTCCCATTCTAACAGATCATCCATCATAATGTTCAAGAAATTCAAATTTTCCTTTATCTTCTGTGATGTGATGTGTACAACCACTATCAATAACCCAAATTTCATGTTTACTAACTGTATCATCTTAAAATGGAAGCACTTCCATGTTAAGAATGTTTAGCCATTCTTAGGGGGTGTTTTTAACCATCATCATATTGTCCCCTCATTTCTGCACCCTCTCCTACTTCTGTGCCTGTTTAGGACCCTGATTGGGCCTCTCTAGACACCATCCATCTCATCTAGCACCCTAAGCTGCAAATTGAGATTTTTGACCTCAGGGTCAAAATCAACTTTTCTGGGTCAAGGTTGGCCTTGACCTTGACCTTGACCTAGGTTAGAATTGACCTTTTTCTGACCCAAGGTCCAAATTTCATGTTTATGGGGTTTCTGGGTGTCGGGCTTCGAAAAGATTTAATTCCCACTTCCGGGTCGGCTATTTTGGGTTTTGAAGTGACGATTCTTAAATTATATTTAATATAGGCCCTCTTCTAGGGACATAGGTCTAATTGGAATTTAATTCTCCTATGTAGGCCTCTCTAGAAGATTGTGCCCTAGATTCATATATAAGGAAAATTTCTCCTCTCATTTTCTCTAAGCACAAAGAAGCCAAGCTAAGCAAAAAGTTCAAGCATCCATTGTTCTACATGTCTTCAAGATTTTAAAGTATTCAAGTTTTCCTCTCAAGCATTCAAGCTCTCCATTGAATATCAAGGATTCAAGCTTTCAAGACTTTGAAGGTATTTGGTTCAAGCATTCAAGGTTCGTCATTCAAGCCCTAGATCTATCCATCATGGTGGTGTGATCTTCCTTCAAGATCCTTTGTGCATCCTCAAGATTCATTCATTCTCTCTTCAAGGTGGATTCCAAGCATACACTCATGGAGGTTTATGGTTTCTAATATTGAGTCCAATATTTCATATTTACATACTTGTTTACATTTGAAATACAATTGCATATCTATTGAATATCATAGATTCTACTTCTACTACTTATTAGCATTCTTTATTTTAATTATTGATTTCAAGGTTAATTCCTAAATCGAGGTTTGACTAAGGAAAACCCCTCCCCCCAACAAACACACCATTTTTCTTGCAGGGACAGGTTTGGCACAACAAATTGGAGTGCAGATTCGGATACCATTTTTGGAAAACTTTCGGGATCCGAAAACAGATTTTTTGTCAGAGATTTTTGGTAGGAATCGTAGGTTGATTCTGCCCTAGGTCAGAATCAAAAATTCTGAGTCAATGGTGACATTAACTTGAGGGTCAAAATCATAACTGAGCCAGATCAAAAAAATATTTTTGGGTTTTGTTCATCTCTACGTTTCTATTCCATATTCGGTAGCATATTTTCCAAAAACTGAGTGCAGACCCCCGAAAACAACATTTTTCAGATCTGTGACTTTTCAAGGTTAGTAATTTTCTCCTATTCATTTCAATTAAATTTCTTATTCTTCCCAAATCTATAACACATTCTCTTTTATAAAATGGAATTTAAGATCTTCTTCTTTATTCTTATTTCCAATCGATTGATTCATTTATGCATTGATCCTTCCTTTGGGGTTAATCAATTTGGATCCTTCCTTTGTGTATTT
>MU223644.1:43823-73706 GCA_018584345.1 Thuja plicata
ATAAGTGTTGTTTCTACATACCTTTCATCTTCATCTGAATCATCTTTCAAAGCTACAAACACTATCTCAATATCTTCATCACTGTCAGAACCACTGTCATTATCTTTATCTTCAGCAATGTAACAAGCCTTCTTTCCTTTGTCTTTGTAATTTCAGTTATCTCTTATGTCATAATGTCGGTTGCTTATGTAGTCTCGGTCATCCTTTTTGTCATTAGATCTATCATTTCTTTCATCATTCTTTCTGTTAGGGCATCTTGCCACAAAATGGCCAATCTCTTTACAGTTAAAACATATCAAAGGTAGTTTACCTTTATATCTTCTTTTACCTTTGTGCAATATTCTAACCATTAATGCTTCAAGTTCATCAAGTTCCTTGGCATCACTATCATTGTTACTGTTATTTTTTATTATGTGTTTTCTACTAGATTTACCAATTTTAAAAGTGGACATAAATGTAGATTCCATAGATGGTACAATACTATTGTCAAAATTATTCATCTCAAAAGAAATCAATCTTCCAACAAGACTATCAACTATAATATTATTTCCAGGTGCTTCTCTCATTTCATGTATTATAGAGACTCTTATAGAATAAATAGGCAATAAAGTTCTAAGAATCTTACTCACAATAGTGCCTTCATCAATAGTTCCACCAGCTCCTTGAATAACATTCACAACTTCCTTAAGTCGGGTATTGTACTGTGTTATGTTCTCTCCTTCATTCTCATGTCATCAAACTTTCCTCAAAGACTTTCAACTTTAGCTCTCAGTACATTTGCATCTCCTCCATAAACTAGTGTAAGCTGGTCCCACATCTGCTTGGCAGTTGTACATGTCTTGATATCCTCAAATTCAATATCGGTAATTAAAGAAGCAATCTCCACAAGATAAGGTTGTGTTCATGTTTCTCTTTCATTTGATTAACAGTCAAAGGTCCAGTAGGTAGAATGAATTCATTATCTAGATAATCTACAATGTTGTCTCCAATCCCTGATAGGTATAGTCTCATTCTTCTTTTCCATGTCGAGAAGTTATCTTTTGTTTATCTTCGGTGCATCTCTCTTATACATCTTGTGATCTTTAGCTTAAGTCCTTCAAAACTTTCTTCTAAGCACTATATGCTCTGATACCAATTGTTAGAATAACTGAGAGGCGGGGTGAATTAGTTAGCTCCCATTTCTCCTACAGTCTCAAATTCCTCCAGATGTATATAAAAACAATTTCAAATATATAATTTAACTTGGTGAAATGTATTATGTAATCTCAAGCTTTAGTCAATAGTGTTTACCGAGTATTAGTAAATTAATACTGTGATTACCGATCAATGTCAATGAAGTAAAGTGTAAAGAAAAATAACAATCCACAACATTCATGCACATTGACACATAGAATTTTAATGTGGAAACCCTGCTAAGGGAAAAACCACCTGGGACCGGTAACCCAAAATATTTTCACTCTTCTAAAGTGAGCTCGGTGAAGAGCCAACACTGTTAAAGGTTACAATGCACACTGTTAAATGTGATCTGGTTAGAGGATTTAAAACTAACAGTTCTCTCTTGACCATGCATTCACTATGGGGTCAACAAGAAAATACTCAATGTTCATAAGAATGTCATAATAAAGACTTTCACTGTCCTACTCGGTTAAGATATTTATCTGTAACAATGGTTAAACTGATATAGTAATGATCTGATTCAAATACAACTCTATTTTGTAGATTTGCAGATCTATGCTAAGTACATAGTACCTCTAATCAATTTGTTCACTTTAGTTCATCTCATACTTTATACTTGTTCTTCTCGGTAATGCTCTTTCCTCTGTTTGCTCGGTGATGTATATAGAAAATGCTCGGTTCTGTCTTTAACCAATTTGATCAGTCATGCATAAACTTCGCATGTGCACATCATAGCATCATGTATGATTCATAGTGAATATCTTGTCTCTTATATAGAAATAATAGCTCATTTAATTTCCATCCTTCAGATTTTGTCACTTAATCTCCATCGTTGATTTTGTCGCTTAAACCATCCTCGATAGTTGTGTTAAAAACACATTTCAATCTTCATTGAATTTTCATAGCCGTTTGATCAAAATAACAAAATTTATCTTTTACCTCAAAATCATCAATTGTTAGCTCAGCATTTTAGTCGCACTCAGTTTCATCAAATTGCTTGGCCAATACCTTGTTGTGTCGGCGATCCCTAGCTCAATTATCACTGTATTTGGTATACAATGTGTTTTTCTCAGTGTTTTCTATCTCTCGATGTATACATAACTCTTTATTTACCAACCACATAAACATTGTTTGTTCCAGTTCTTCAATCCATAAAAAAAAAATTCTATCGTAATGATACTCAAATAAGTTGACATCAATGATAATACATTAACTAATAATGTTTATCATCGCATCTGCAACTTGGTTGACTATCAACAAATGACTTAAAACATACAATCAGTTGTAGTTCATCATTCAGTATTTGTTCCTATGTACTAGGAGGATGCAGTGGCTGGATAACTATGCATTTCAGTGAGATGGATCATTTACCATATGGACATTCTTCTTTCATTCATATTTTGGAGGCTTCCTTCCATTTTTTTATCAACTCTTTAGACTTGGTATTTTTTACCATCTGTATCGTCAAGTTCTAATGTTTTCCTTGTTTACCATCTTGATTTGAGTAGTTTCATTTAAGGGAACTCATACAGATTATAGTCTTCTTTACCTGATCATGTTATATTTCAATGGAGGTTCCAATAGTTATTCTTTAACAGTGTCTATAGCTTCATGCTTCAGAGGTGTTCTACATGTTATTATTTTTTATTAGCTCTTTAGACTGTGGTATTTTTACCATCTGTACCTTCAAGGTCTGATGTTTTCCTTTGTTTTCCATCCTGATTCGAGAAGTTTCATTTAAGGGCACTCATGTAGATTACGGTCTTCTCTATCTGATCTTTGTTCCTATTTTCTGGGGCTTTATGTAGTTTGGAGGCTTCTCCAGTCCTTCACTAGGCTTCATCTCTTTTCGGAGAGTGGTTTTTCCCACTAGGTTATCTCCTTTTCTCCTCTTTAAAGAGGTTTTTATACTTGGGTACCTCATCAGGCCTTGTTGTCGGGACCCATTTCCTTCTTTCAATAGTTGTTTCTAGGTTTTTAGCTTCTCCCTAAGTTTATCTTAAGGGGGGGTGTTAGAGTAAAAATGTATTTTCACTTATTAATTAATCATTATTGATTTAATTATTAAGTCACTTTTTATCTCTAGTTCACTTAAGCTAAACTTTAGGCATATAATAATTAATTATTATCATGCAACCTAGGTTTCTCCACCTTCTAGTGTTCGATCTCCTTTATAAGGATTGATCTCTTTGTCATTATTAATTTTTTTGTAATTCCCTCAATTCCCTCACTGAATGAATATTTTGTCTTTCAGAACATTAGGTGTTGTGTCTCCATTCTTTTCTTCTGTAATAGGTTATTTTGCATACCATCTTGGTAGTTGAATTCTTCGAATTCTAATAGATACTAGTCGTATTGCATCTTCAAGACATCTTGATGATTAAAGAACAATCAGGTACTCATATTTCAAAACACATTTCTTATTTAATTATGACTACTAGGCCTCTTGCATCATCAATACCTATTGTTGATGCAAGATTACTAGTATTAACAATGGAAAACACATTCCTTTTACAATTAGGAATATTAGACTTCTTGCATCAGTAAGACATCTTGATGATGCAAGAACAGTCAGGTATTCATAATTGAATACACTTTTCTTGCATCATCAAGACATGTTGCTGATGCAAGGGTACTTGTATTGACATTGGAAAACACATTCCTTTTACAATTATGAATCACAGACTTCTTACATCAATAAGACATCTTCATGATGCAAGTTCAGTCAAGTATTTAGAATTAAAAACACAACCATTTTACAATCACGAATACTACAGTTCTTGCATCACTAAGGAATTTTAACCATGCAAGAATACTACTAATGACAATTGTAAACATATTCCTTCATTACTATGTAAATTGAAAACACATTCGTTCAATAATCTGTAAATTGAAAACACATCCCTTGTTTAATTAGGAATACTACACATTCCTTTTGTTTAATTAGGAATACTACAATTCTTGCATCAACAAGACAACCTCACCATTATAGTATTGAAAATTGATAACATATTCCTTCATTAATATGTAACTTAAAATCACATACCTTTAATAATCTATAAACAAAAAAAAATTCCTTGTGTAATTAGGAATAGTACAGTTCTTGCATCAACAAGACAACTTCACCATGCAAGCATTGACAACTGAAAACATATTTCTTCATTCATATGTAACTTGAAATCACATTCCTTCAATAATCTATAAATTGAGAACAAATTCCTTGTCCGATTAGGAATATTATAGTTCTTACATCAACAAGATAACTTGACCATGCAAGAATACTAGTATTGAAAAGTCCAAACATATTACTTCAACTAGAATGCAAAATAAGTGTACTGCATATTGAAACGTATGCTTCAACATTGACATTTTGGTGTTGACATTATCAAAACAAAACCTTCCATAAGTTAGTTAAACCAAACAAGAAAATAGTTAGTTATTCCATCCTGTACTTTGCATATACAATTTGTTGTGCAAAATGACCATACCGCTTATCAAAAAGTATGCATGAACATAGAATCTTTGGTAATGTGATTCTAAAAATAAGTAACAATCCATAAGTCACTGAAACCAAACTAGAAGGAAATTGGTTGGAGAGGTGGGCGCTACACTTAAGGCTTCAAGGGGAACCTATTTTTGTCCCTAGCAGTATGTTGTATGTTGCCAGCTGTACTTTGAATTGTGCTACCATATCCAGTAGTGACAACTATTTGTGGGATCCTTGTACGGTAGTTGTGCATAGTAGGAAAAGTGAGAGGTGGTGAACTAGGTGAACCGTTCAAAGCTATAGAATAGTTGGGCATTTTTATGTTGATCATCTCCTATAGAATGACATGCTCTTGCAGAAAGGGAGTAGATGAAGTGGATGTACTAATTAACAACTTCTTTCTAGCCAAATCCCTGGTTTGCTATGCATTCCTCCTTTCCTCTGCCTCATGTTCCTTGGCTTCCTTCTCTCACCTTTCTCTTTCCTCCTTTTCCTTCTTCTCCTCTTCTTTCATTCATTCCTTCTCCTTGCACACAATTTCCTTTTCTTTTCTCCCCTTTTCCTTCCTCTTCTTTGCCAAAACACATGCAACCTTATTTACTCTGATACGCTCTTTATTTCTTTCTTTGTCTTCCTCAATTTATTTCTTCTGCAACTCCTTCATGTAATCATTAGAGGTTAATAATTGGGATTGCTTGCTCAAGCAGATCCCCTGATCAGCAACCTTGCCATGTTTTTGGTTGACAATTTGAATGGGCATCTTTCAGAACTTTCTCAATGCAGATTGTTGTTGAGAACTAGGTGTCTTGTTGACTTGTGACATTAGGTTTTCATCCTCAACACCATCAGCTTCACATGTTCCTTGTGTGAAATCTACATCTATCTCAATGTCTTCTATCCCACAATCAGCATATTAGTTCACAACTTCTGTCATAACAATGGTGGGTGGTGTAGGGAAAGTTAAAGTTCCTTCTCCATATTCACCTTGCAAGTCAACACATAGATTGGTAGCCCCTTCTACCACCCATGACAAAGGTATTCGCTCAGATGGAAGAAAAAGAGTCTCATCCACATTGTTATCACTAGTTTCCATTTCATTATTAGCTGTCTGGTTACAGTCCACTTGTGAATTATCCTCACTTTGACGGATATGAGCAATATTTTCTGCAACATCATCACTTGACACAACAACTCCTATGAGCCTAAGCATGTTCTAAACTGCACTTGTATTTTCCCCATTGTTAATTTGAAATGTTTTTCTAGGCTGCATGTTGTTGACAAGTGCATCTTGATTGAGGGGCCATATGTTGATCCTCTCGAATCCTTCTATAATGTTAGAAATAGTCAAAGCCCTTGTTAAAGACTTGTTGCCTATTTTTGCAAGTTCTGCCCACTTGATATCAGTATTTGGATACTTTTCCAACCAAGATGCTCACTCTGATTTGAAGTACATTTTGAATGGAGAGAAAACACTCACATTGAGCGGTTGTATTATGTGCAATGTGTTGGATGAAAAGGTCACCAGGTCAATGCCTAGTGTGCGTGCCTCCTGGATTGTTGTAACTGCAACATGGCTCCCATGGCCATAAAAAATGAGTAAGTGCCTATTCACTGGTGAAACACCCCCTAGCACAAAGTGAGTGAAATGGTGAAACCTGTAATAATTGCTAAACTGCAATACAACCAAGATCACCTGCATGCATAGCTATTACATAAACAGAAGCAAAAGACAGAAGATAGAAGGATCTATGGCGGCCAAAATGCCAGAGAGTTGAAAACCATGTTGACAGAAATAAAGCTTCTATATTCAACAATGAAATGATTTACAATCTCGGTACTGAAATGAAAGAAGTGAATCCTTATAAAAGGAAACATGAAACCCTAAAGGCTAAAACCCTAAATATTTATAAAGCGCTTAAGTGAAACTTAAGCCTAGAGTATGATAAACTAATAATTAAATGATTTAATTATTAGCTAACATATAACTACTCTAACACCCCCCCTTAAGTGTAACTTAGGGAGAAGCAAAACTGCTAAACTACTGCAGAAAGAAGAAAAGAAGGGTCCCGACAACTAGGCCTGATCAGGTACCCAAAACATAAAGGGAAAAGATGTCCCAGAGAAAGGAACAAGAAAAGAGTAAGAAGCATCTCCGAAGCATGTCTGAAAACTCTGTCAAAAGATACTGCTGGAACCCCCACTGAAGTGCATGACCAGGTAGAGAAGACAAATGTCTGAAGAGTTGATCAATCGAACCAGGAAGAAATAGAACCAACAGGTGAACCCCCCCATAATGCTGAACTGGGAGAGGTGACAGGAACACTGAAATGCAGTACCAGAAACAACTGCAGAAGAAGAACCAGGAACACCAATAGTGCAACAGAAGCACACACATAGGATAAAGGGCTGTGTCACAGACACACAACATGGGCTAATTTCATAGAAGGTACGCTCACTTGACAAAAGTGGATGCGCCTAAAGCGGCAAATGCATCATAACCCCCCCATGACACTTTATAACACAGTGCGAGTACTAAGACTAAACCAGGTGTACAAGATCCAAAAATGTAGAAGAAGGCACTTTATCACAGTGCGTTTATAGAACAATGATGCAACAGAAAGAGCATGCAAGCTTAGAAGTCAGAAAGAAGAGTGAGCTATGAACTCAGAAGAAGAGATCCCAGGACCTGTAGAACCAAGCACACCACCAGAGGGCATAAAATGTCAAACGCGGAGGAGTGAAAACCCAAAGAAAAATATGGAAAAATAACCTCTGCCACTGAAAAGCACACTGAACCAGCTTTCTGACGATATCTCGTTTGCCGAAAAAGGAGTCCGGATGAGCCAGATATGACTCCCGGAAGGCAAAAAGAGACATCAGACTTCAACAAAAAAAAATGCTATTGAAATGGTGGAACCAAAAACCCTAACCTCCACCATCGGAAAGTTCTTGGAAAGAGCTTTCCGACGGTATATGGAAGTTAGAAAAAGACCCCCGTATGCTCCCTGTAGAGCGAAAACAGACAGGTAGGGTCAAAATTGCTCCAAAAGGGCCAACAGAAGCCCCAGGGGCTAAAAAAAATAGGCCCCTGGGCGCATGGCGCACCCAGGGGGCCAAACCGTAGACCTCGGTCGCGCATGTGACCATGCGCGCTGCCAAAATGCCCACGGGTGCTTATATAAAAGCGCCACCCTGATGAGCGGCGGCAGGGAGGTGAAAACCCGGCGGAGCGGCGCGTCTTCGGTTGCGGGCACCGGGGAGGGCAGAGTGGGGGGCCGCAGTGGCGGAAGGAGCTGGTGGGGCCGCGGGGGGCTGCAGGGTGTCAGGCGTCAGTGAGAAAATGGCGGCGGCGGCGTACAAAGGCGGCGGAGCCCGCAGACAGGAGGCGGCGTGGGCTGCAAAACACAGAGGGGCGCTGCCGGCCGGGCTGAGCGCCGGTGGCGCGGTGGCGGCCCGGCGGCGGCGCCATTTAAAAAGCACTATGCACGTTAATTTAAATGCCAAAAACCTAAAAAAAAATGCATTTTTTAATGATTTTCCTTGAAATACGTGTCGTACGGCCCTCGAAGGGCACGAAAAAACTCTCAGAGGCCCCTGTAACCAAAATAGTCGAAATTTATATGTATTTCGACTCTCCCGGGCCTTCTGGACACAATGGCAGAGTCCGTTTTGGCTCAAATAGCTCCAAAAAATAAAGACCCCCCAGAATCACTATAAACTGTCAGAAAAAACTCTGAAGACTTCAAACCCTCAAACGCTTCAAAAAAACTCGAACAGCCGGCAGCAAGATGGCTCTGATACCATGTAATAATTGCTAAACTACAATACAACCAAGATCACCTGCATGCATAGCTATTACATAAACAGAAGCAAAAGATAGAAGATAGAAGGATCTATGGCGGCCAAAACACCAGAGAGTTGAAAACCATGTTGACAGAATTAAAGCTTCTATATTCAACAATGAAATGATTTACAATCTCGGTACTGAAATGAAAGAAGTGAATCCTTATAAAAGGAAACACGAAACCCTAAAGGCTAAAACCCTAAAGATTTATAAAGCGCCTAAGTGAAACTTAAGCCTAGAGTATGATAAACTAATAATTAAATGATTTAATTATTAGCTAACATATAACTACTCTAACAAAACCAATATAGGAATGACTCATTAGTCATCCACACATGTGGTTGTGCTACTGTGCAAGCACCTGGTTCACATTTTGCTATATAATTCTACATGTGGCTCTTCCCTCTGAATAAGTAGAAGCCCGACATGCTTTGGCCAACAAAATTAACACAACAGAGAATGGTGATCCATTCATGGCTCTTGGGAATGATGTATGGTATGTTCCATGATCCTCTTCTAGCTAGCACCCTCATAGACCCATTTCTACCTGCCTGCAGACCTATTTCATCACAATTCCAAATGCGAGTAGGTCCATATGGATTTGCATCATATGCTCTTAACAAAGTGTCATAGAAAACATGTACAACACCTGGTCTTAGATTTATTGCCTTGTCTTTGTCAAGGACTTATCTTGTCTATGGTGTCAATTCTAGATGGTGAGCCTTAAATCCTAACCACCAAGACTTTCTAGGCATGTCATCCTTGAAAGGGTTGGGTTTGTTCTCGCATACCTAGGCCGCAACTTCCTTCAAATTTACAATTTCTAGGCCATGACCCACTTCAACCATCTCTTGGCACCACTCTACAATATGCTCTTCTTCTTTTGAGGTGAGGATGACTGGGGGACCTTTCTTGGATGTTGAAGTGAGACCACCCATCCATTTTGAAATGGTGGCTATTGGAATTCCCCATTTCTTGGACACTGCATGTGTGGACATGTCATTTTTTCAATATTATGTAGTACCCCTTCCATAAACATTCCAGACCACAACTTTTGTGGCCTCCTCCCTTTATGTGTTGCTCTGAGTGGTGAATTATCAACACTAAAGAAAAACTTAGTCTTAGGCACATCAAATGGATGGAATTCATGCAATCCTATACATTCACTATCAAACATAAGAAAGGGTTGAACAATAAAGTTTCAGATGCCCTTAGTAGGAGATTTCTCACTGTCCGATAAATCCAATTGTAGAGCATAGGAGTTAAAGGATTCAAGGTATTGTATGCAGGGGATGCAAATTTCTCAGAAGTCTATAATGTATGCCTTAATTTTGATAATCATTTTCATAGTAAGTTTGTTGAATACACCCTCCATAATGGTTTGTTATTTAAAGGTAAATAATTGTGTGTTCCAAGGGGATCCACGAGGGAAAACTTCATTCAAGAGAAACAAAACGGCAGCCTAAATGGTCACTTTGGGTTGAATAAGACCTTAGATCTAGTTGAAATATTCTATCACTGGCCTAAAATGCAGAAGGATGTAAGGAAATATGTAGAACAGTGTGTGATATGTCAAAAAGATAAAGGCACATCTTCAAATGCAGGACTCTATCAACCATTTCCCACACCTAATAGGCCTTGGGAGTGCATAAGCATGGATTTTATAGTGGGATTACCTAGAAAAAAGATTGGTTTGATAGTGTGTATGTTGTGGTGGACCGGTTTAGCAAGATGAGTCACTTTATACCTTGTAAAACAACCCATGATGCTAGTTACATTGCACAACTTTTCCTTAGGGAAGTGGTAAGATTCCATGGCCTACCAATCAACATTATCTCAGACAGGGATGTAAAATTTATGGGGCACTTTTAGAAAACACTCTGGAAGAGGTTGGGAACCAACTTGGCACATAATTCTGCATACCATCCTCAAACAGATGGTCAAACAGAGGTAATAAATAGAGTGCTTGGAAACTTGCTAAGATGTCTGACTAAAGAATATGGTCAAGGATGGGATCAAGTAATCCCTCAAGCTGAATTTTCCTATAATGATAGTACAAACAGATCCACATGGAAGAGCCCATTTGAAATTGTGTATGGAATTCATCCAAGGGGAATTTGTGAGCTCAAAGAGTTAAATAATCATGAAGAGATTAGTGGACATGCTGATGATTTTGCCCAGTCTATGAGAGAGGTCCATGAGCAGGTGAAGAAGACTCTAATGGAAGCAAACCAAAAGCTCAAAGCTGAGGTAGATGAAGGGAGAAGAGATTTACAGTTTGAAGTAGGAGATTTGGTGATGGTGTATCTCAACAAAGCTAGACTATAGAAGGGCATTCCAAGAAAGCTTCAAATGAGGAGAGTTGGCCCATGCAAGGTATTAGCTAAGTCTGGCCTTAATGCCTGCAAATTAGATCTACCCAAAGATCTATCCATCTCTCCTATTTTCAATGTGAAAGATTTCACCAAGTACAAAGGTCCAGATGTAAAGGAGCGGGAGTATAATACAGACATAGAAAAGGATGTGAAAGAACTCAGTATACCTATCCAAACCAAGCCTCAAGCTGAAAGGGTTCTAGATTCTAGAGTTCAAAAGAAGACTATGCATAAGATCTACATGGAACATCTAGTTAAGTGGATGCATAAACCTGAGTCAGAGGCTACTTGGATAGCAGAGAGTTATTTCAAGAAGCATTGCATCAGTTTAGATTTCATCACACCTCAGGTAACTTAACTTTCTTTTTGTAGGGGGAGAATGGTGCAGGAGCACCTTAGGGTCCTAGTGAAGATCCTTTACCATTTTGGCTTGTTGGTGGTTCTAGCCAACCACCAGAGAATAAGGACTATTATAAAGTCCCAAGGTGTGTGTGAGAGTCATGTAAATAGGGGTGTTTAGTTTTCATGTCTTTGTCTTAATCCAAAAGGTCCTAACTAGATTGTTTTACATTAATGCTAGGGGAGTCAAAGTTGGTCAAAGTGTGGACCAGGCTCCAAAATGAGTGATAAGATGTTAAACGAGGTCTATGAATAATTTTGAATCAAATATTTTTATACTTAGTGGAACTATGCAGGTTAGGAGAAATGAAATAGCAAGACTGCAAAAATTGTAAAAGTTGCTCATGACAACTTTGCAACTTTGAAAAGTTGTCATGACAACTTTCCTAGAAAATTGCAAATGGACAAAAATGAGATAAAAGCACAAACCTAGGGTATGAGCATGTGTGTGGGGGATATATAAGCATAAATGAACCCTAATAGAAGGGTTGTTCATCATATTGTATGGATTGATTGGAAGAAGAAAGCAATTGTCTGGTTATTGTAACGCAGTCACATATTTGAGCTTTCATCCACACTAAAATGGACTGAATGGTGAACTATTATGGCATGAAAGTTTAGTGCTTTATATGTAGATCATTTATGTGGCTTTGGTTTTTAAAGTTTGTACATTTCAATAGTAGTTTGTAAATTATTTTATTTTGACAGGTTCACTGCCCTGTAGAGAGCAAGTTGTATAGAAATGGCTCTTTCTTGATTTCCATCAATTGAATCCTTATGGCCATCTAGAATCAAGAAGGGAATTATATATTTCATTTAAATATGTATTTTGGGTTTGTAGGAAGCATGTTTTCTATTTTACAAGCAAGCCCTAGGCGGGTCCAGAGTTATCCAGCTAGGAGCTTGTAGAGTTGCAGAGAGTTAAAGAAGGAATGGATGGACTGGTTTGTGCCAATCCCAAGTTGGGAAATGAAGAGTGATGTGTCAAGGCCTTGTGGTCGAGAGGAGAAGAGTAGTTGAGTTCTTTTGATTACATTTTGAGGCATCAAAGTGCAGACTGGTCCAGATACCCTATAAACCCTTAAAAATAGGGGTTTCTTGAAAATCCACTGTACGAACACTTGGGGGAGTCTAAACCTAAGAAATCTCAAAGCCTAGGATGAGTAAATAAAGAATCCAAAGTTGGTTTGGTGGCGTATTAAGGGAATTTGGGAGAAATTCCAATATTTCAAGAATTAGGACGCCTAATTGGGCAAAAAGGCTACAAGGCCTAAAATATAGGAAACCAAGGAATCGATAGGAAATCCTATGAAATATTGGTTGAAAGGGTTCCAAAACCTAATGGAAGGAATGGAGAAAGAGTGCAGACACCTAATTCCGTGCTTGTGAGGAATTGAAACATAGTTTATATTGATAGGACCTAAGAATGCATAGTTGACTATGAAGGAGAGAATGAGAGTTTGAAGTTGATTGGTGAGATCTAGTGGAGTAGAGGATAGGTAGAAGTTTCCTCTGGTTAGGGTAGAGATAAGTACCCTAAGAAGGCTAAGAAAGAGCCTTGTGAAGAGTCAAAGAGCTCAAGGTTGTTGGATCTCCCCATCATATACAATTGGTCACTACTATTCGAAGGGTATGGTTGGTCTACACCGTTCCAAGGGTCTGTTGTGGGAAAGAGTTGTTGAGCATTGTCTGAGACATAGACCATAGTTGTCTAAGAAATACCTACTGAATTAGTTGCTTTCCCATGATTTGAGTATTATCTTGAACAATTTAGAGCAAAAATAAGGTGTGGGTTGGAGGACAAGATCATCACATGGATATGGGGTGAGAAAAAAATTGTCAATAATAGTAGAATGGCTTGCAAGCCAATCTTGTTGTGCTCAAATTGGTGGATATGGGATCTCTACTAGGCATTCTATGTGGGGAATGTGTTTGTGGGGTACATTATAAGATTCATAGATATATGCTAGTATATCTTCATTTGCATCAATTGCAGAGTAGGTTGTAAGAAGACCTAGAGCAGTAAGTTTGTGATGGGCCTTGTAATAATTATCCATAGTGTATTTGTAATTCTTGAAAATCTAGGCTTCGGCATGTAGTTCACCCGGTCTGGCAGAGAGGCTTCAAGCCATGGGTAATTCCCCATGGTCTTGGGTTCAAATCCAGGGCCGGTAAAACCCATGGTGTTACGCCCTTGCGAGTAGGTATATGCACATGAAGGGGATTAGTCGCGCCCGAATAGGGTGTGGATACCTCTTGATCTTTAATAGAAAAAAAATTCTTAACAATCTGGTAGCATTGATCTAGGTTACTTATGTCAACACTGAGCTAGGTCCATTTCCATTATCTTGATTGGATCATGTTCACTTGGAGTGGATCACGATTAGTGGTTGTGGTTTTGAAGGTCCATAGTGATAGACATTAAAATGTAGTTGCGAGTGAAAAAGTTGAAGGAAAAGGGCACCATTTTTTTAATAGTGCATAGTTAGTTTTTAGTGTCTATCACCTGTCAAGCTTCAAAAGGGCAACATGAATAATATCTAGGAATGGTAAGTGGAAATGAAGTGAACAATAATAATACTATACATAATTAAATGACAGTATTTTGTGTTGTTCACCATAAAATCACAGTGAAATCTGATTCTAAGTAGACCCAAAGCCAAAATAGCACATGCCACCACTTTCCAGGTTTATGAGGGCAACCACCTAAGGCACAAACAAGAGGAAATAAGAAAAACATTGCCATCTCAAAAAGTACATGCCCATAAAAAGTTGCATTATACTGAGAAATGTAAACATTAAGACCACTAAAGTTAACAAGAGAAAATGCACATGAAAATTGACTGATCCTTCTTTCCACATCAAGTGCACATCACAATGTACAATTAAGGAAACAAAAAACTGATGTGAAGTTGATAAAAAAAATGGATGTGAGGTTGATAAAAAAAATAGAATGCAATATACAAGGCAAGATAAATAAAGATAAGTACATGGGAAAGATTTAAAAACTAAAAATGAAATTAACATGAAAGAAGTTTCACTTCTTTCGGCTCTGTGAGTTCTGCATCTGAAAATAGATAAAATGTAAGAATGTAGTGCAGAAGGAAATAAAACTATGGATAGACACATGGAAACAAATAGAAAACTAAAAATAAGGATAGATATATGGAAAAGAATGGAAAACAGTAAATGCAATAAAAATGAAAGAATGAGTACTCTATGTAAAATTGTTAAAACTAGTGCAGGGCACCTCCCTTTTTGGTGTGTTTGGTGTGAGTTGGGATTAGGTTAGGGGTTTAGTGTGAGTGGCAATAAGGTCCACTAGGGTGGATCCAATTTGAGGTCATTTCCATGTTTGTAAGAGCCAAATGAGCTCATGGAGGATATTGTGGTCATTTTGACCTAGAAAGACAAAATGTGTTATTTTTGTGTACCTAGGGGTTAGAATGTGTCTTAGGACCCTAAATGTCCTAATTATGGTCATAGAAGTCAATCATGACCATCGAGTTGACAAAAGAAGTCAAAATGCACAAAATGTAAAAGTTGCTAGCAACATTGAAAAGTTGCTCGAGCAACTTTTGCAACTTCTTGACAAGAAGTTGCAAAATCAAGTTGGAGCGGTTGTAATTGATCATGCTCGGTATATGAGCTTGGATTTTATGTTTTTGGAAGGTTAATGAAGTTTTGAATTGCAGAACATGTTTTTTGTACTTCTGTACGGATGCATGTGACTGTATTTTTGTAATCTGCATTGTCTTCTTACTCCCGTATGACTGTGTACGGATTGGGAGAGGAGATCGGACCCCATGGGGGTGTAGTGTTTTCAATTATCTTTCTTATGCAATAGGTATTTTGATTTCAAATTCATTTAGCGTAAATTTATAGAGTTTTGTAAGTCACTGGTCTGCAAGTGACATTCCCAATGTTGCAGAGTTAGAAATGGCTCTAACCTAAGATCCCACCAGTGGAATTGACTAAAACCATGGGGGAAGTAGGGTTAGAGTTTGTAAATAGGGTTTTTGTTTTCATTTTGATTGTTGCAATGGATTTCCTAGACCAAATGGGAAGCCAATGGCTGACTGTTGAATACAGGTGAGCCTGGACAGGGTGAAGATAGATTTGGTTCGAGCACCCATGATCTTGGGGAAAAGACTTAGAGGCATTTGCAGAAGCCCTAAATAGTTTCCTTGAAGGATTCAAATATGGGAGGAGGTGAAACAAAGTGTGAAGATCAATTTGGAGACAATTGGTCAAGACTGGTCCAGAGGCCTAATTAATAGGCTAAAAACTAGAGCCTGATAGAAACTAGGGTTGTGGGTGCATCCAGAAGCTAAGATTTTGGATTCTGATAGGGTTGATAGATACCTTGAATATTTTCAAGGTCCTTTGTGGGGTTGTTTGGAGAAATTGGGAGCATTAGACCAAAAACAGTGAAAATAGATCTACTAGGAAACAAGCCAATTAGGCCTCCTAGTGAATTTGACACCAATTGGATTGGTAAAGTGTCCAGGAGTGTGGGAAAGAATTCTAAAGTCCTTTGAATGGGCCAAGAAAATAAACAAGAGCCAAAGTGGATGTAAGGGAAGATCCTAAGCAGGGGTTTGGGATTCTAGGAGGAAATCTAGTAAAGAAGCCTAGGTGAATTTGAGAACTAGTTGGACTAGTTGTACCTAGAAGTGTTAGAATCTCCAACAAATCAACTATACCTTGGAGGATAAGTTGATAGGAAGGATCTTGGAGATCCATAGTGGAGAAGAACACAAGAAGAACTAACCATTGGAGGGTTAGGAGAGATTAGGAGTACTTTGGGGGATGGAAATCACTAGAGCCCTAAACCCTTTGCATCAGAGTAGTATCAGAGCCAGAGTTTATTGAAGTTTGTGTATGTCTGAAGGGGAGGAGAGTCAAGAGGTTGACAAAATGCCTCCTAAGGCAATGAGTAGGGATTCTATTGTGGAATTGGTTTAGGGCCTCTTGGAGAAGGCTAGTGTGTCCGAGACAAAGAGTAAAAAGAAGATCACTGAATGGGGGGATGAGAGTGATGAGGATGTTGAAAGTCAGACAGAAGAGTCATCTAACAAAGGTAAAGAACCTGAGATTGATAAAGGTCAAAAGGTATTCTTGGATGCCTTTAAGTCCATTAACAAGGATAGTATGGAACACATAACCTATTACTGTGGTAGCCTGAATGGAGAAGAGTTGTTGGATTGGATAGAGGCCATAGATAATTAGTTTGACTATAAAGAAGTGACAAAGGAAAAGAGAGTTAGTTATGCTAAGGCTAGACTCAAAGGATCTACATTGGTGTGGTGGAACATGATGCGGGATGATAGGGTAACCAGTGGAAGGAAGAAGGTAGTTTCTTGGGAGAGAATGAAGATCAGATTGAGGGAACAATTCTTGCCTACTGACTATGAGATTCAGATGTATCAAAAGCTGCAAAACTTGAGACAAAAGGAGATGACAGTAAGTGCTTACACTGAGGAGTTTCACAAGTTGAGCCTAAGGGCTAGGAGATAAGAAGAAGAAATGGAGAAGGTAGCAAGGTATCTCAATGGGTTGAGACAAGGGATACAAGATGAAATTAGTATGATGGCTCCTGACTATATGCACAAGTGTTTTCAGTTAGCCTTGAGAGCAGAGGATAAGGCTAGGAGGAGGAATGACTTCCATCAGAGAGGAAGAGGCGGTAACAATAATAGAGGATTCAGAGGTAGGAGTAATTTTGGTAGAGGAAAAAGCCCAAATAGATCAGAGGAGAATTAGTCTATGGATAACAGTGGAGGCAATCAGTTTAGAGGATCATTCGAAAGAGGGGGATACAGAGGAAGAGGACCACCAAGAGGAAGATTTCAATCCCGAGGAAGATCTAATTCTGTCTTCACTGGCAGATGTTATAACTGCAATCAAGAGGGGAAAACAATGGGAAGGTGTCCTGAAAAGGCTACCACATCTTCTATGGGAGATAGGAGAAATTAGTTGGTTCAAGAAGATGATACACGAAGTGCCACTTCTCCCATTTCCAAGGCAGGGCCATTAATGGATGGAGAGAATCTAATGCTAAGAAGAACTTTGTTGAAGGTACCTAGTACTACAGAGACACCTTAAAGGAAGAACTTGTTTAAGAAAACTTGTAGGTCTCATGGGAAGATTTGCAAAGTGATAGTGGACTCTGGATCCACAAAGAATATAGTTTCTACAGAGATGGTGGACAAACTGAAATTAAGAAGGATACCCCATACCACTCCCTATAAGGTTTCATGGTTAAACAAGGGTCAACAAATAGTGGTGGATGAACAAACCATGGTGGAGTTTGAGATAGGTGAGTATAAGGAAAAGGTCCTATGTGACATATTGCCCATGGATGCATGCCATCTTCTTTTAGGATGTCCATGGCAATATGATGTGAAGGCTATTCATAATGGAGAGAAGAACAATTATGTAATCACCAAGCTTGGGAAGAAGTTTCAAATGGATCCATTGTAGGAACCTAATGAGGAGAAGCATGCGGGAACCGGTGTGATGCTCTTGAGTGGAAAGGAGTTTCTAAAAGCTATGAAGAAGGAGAAAGGAGTTTGTTGTGCAGTGATAATGAAGCCAAAGGAGGAGACCAAGGAGAAAGCCAACATGCCACCAGAGATACAAGCATTGTTGGAAAGGTATCATGACATAGTGGATAATGGTTTGCCAAGTGCATTACCCCCTATGAGGGATGTGAGTCATCAGATAGACTTCATACTTGGAGCAAATTTTCCAAACAAAGAAGCATATAAGATGACACCAAGTCAAAATGCAAAGATAGCGAAACAGATTCAGGATTTGTTGGAAAAGGGATTGATAAGGAAGAATTTGAGCCCCTACGTTGTGCCTACTATTCTTGCACCTAAGAAGGATGGAAAATGGAGGATGTGTACAGACTCCATGGCTAAACAAGATTACAATCAGATATAGATTCCCAATGCCCCAGATTGCGGATTTGATGGACAATTTGGGAGGTTCATGTTATTTCTCCAAGGTGGACTTGAAGTCGGGATATCACCAAATCAGGGTCAAGCTTGGTGATGAGTGGAAAACAACCTTCAAGACCAATGAAGGGTAGTATGAGTGGCTTGTAATGCCCTTTGGCCTAACTAATGCACCTAGCACATTCATGAGGCTCATGAATGAAGTACTAGCAGATTTTATTGGTAAGCTTGTCATAGTATATCTTGATGACATTTTGATATTTAGTAGGTCCAAGGAGGAGCACATGAAGCATTTGGAGATGGTCTTGAGGAGGCTACATCAAGAGAAGTTGATGATCAATCAAGAAAAGTGTGAGTTTCTGAAAACTGAATTAGTTTACCTTGGTTTTGTGGTTGCTAATGGATGTATGAAGATGGACCTTGATAAGGTTAAGTCAATATTGGAATGGCCTACACCTAGGTCCATAGGGGATGTTAGGATTTTTCATGGATTGGCCTCCTACTATAGGAAATTTGTAAGAAATTTCAGTCATGTATGTGCCCCTATTCTCAACATTATCAAAGGGGGAATCAAATGTCAGTTTAAGTGGACTATAGCAGCAGACCAAGGGTTTGAAATGTTGAAAAAGAGGATAGAAGAATTACCTACACTTAGATTTCATTTCAATCAGTTATTTATGGTGGAGTGTGATGCTAGAAAGCTAGCCATTGGAGCAGTATTAAGCCAATAGGGACACCCTGTGGCATTCTTCTCAGAGAAGTTGAATGAGGCTAAACAAAAGTATTCCACCTATGATTTGGAGTTGTATGCTATGGTACAAGCCCTTAAAAATGGAGACACTATCTCCTACTTAGGGAATTTGTGGTCTACACTGATAATCATGCTCTAAGTTTCTTGAATGGGCAAGAAAAACTGAATTAGAGACACCTAAAGTGGGTAGAATCTCTGCAAGCTTACACATTTTTCAGAAAGCATAAGAAAGGGGTTAGCAACAAGCTCGCAGATGCTCTTAGCAGAAGAGTCTTAACCATATAGGAGATACAATTACAAAGTGTAGGGATGGATGACTTGAAAGACCTCTACCAAGAGGATAAATATTTCAAAGAAGCCTATGAAGCATGTGTGAAGTTCCAATGGGGATTTAAAGTGTATTTCACTGATTTTATGTTGCAAGAGGGTCTATTGTTCAAAGACCACCTAATGTGTATACCTCAGTGCTCAATGAGGGAGCACATTGTGAAGGAGAAACACCAAGGAAGCTTGGGAGGCCACTTTGGAGTGGATAAAACACTGGAGCAAGTGAATAGGCATTACTATTGGCCTAAGTTATAGTCAGATGTTAGGAAATTTGTAGAGCAATGTCAGATCTGTCAGAGGGCAAAAGGACAAAGTAGTAACAGTGGGTTATATCAACCCCTATCCATACCCCAAAGACCTTGGGAGTGCCTAAGTATGGACTTTGTGTTGGGGTTACCAAAGACATCAAGGGGTCATGACAGTGTATTTGTGGTGGTGGACTGTTTTAGCAAAATGGCTCACTTCATTCCATGTAAGCAAACCAATGACGCTTCTCAAATTGCAGGTCTATTCTTCAGGGACATTGTAAGGATCCATGGATTACCACTGAATATAGTAAGTGACAGAGATAGTAAGTTTGTGGGTCACTTTTGGAGGACCCTTTGGAAGATGCTAGGTACAAACTTGTCTTTCTCTTTAGCCTACCATCCACAATCAGATGGGCAAACAAAGGTAGTAAACAAGTCACTTGGGAACTTACTAAGATGCTTGACTAAGCAACATGGACAGTCATGGGATCACATCATAGGCTAGGCAGAATTTGCCTGTAATGACTCCATTAATAGGAGTACTGGTAAAAGCCCCTTTGAAATAGTATATGGGGTAAATCCTAGAGGGATCTTAGAGTTGAGGGATCTCAGTTTGAAGGACAAAAGGAGTGCCCAAGGGGAGTCATTTGTAGAACATATGAAGGAGCTTCATGATCAAGTCAACACGACTTTACAAAAGCAAGTGGAAAAGTATAAGTCCAAGGCTGATCAGACAAGGAGGGAATTATAGATCAAGGTGGGGGACTTGGTCCTTGCTTATCTCAGAAAGGAAAGACTACCCAAGGGACAACCTACAAAGTTACTCATGAAGAAGATAGTACCCTTGAAGATATTGCACAAGTATGGAAGGAATGCATATGAAGTGGAATTGCCACCTGATTTGGGCATTTCACCAATCTTTAATGTTTGTGACCTGTACCCCTATAAGGGACCATCTCCAGACATAGGTCAAACCACTCTTACAGATCTAGGAGATGATGATTGGGTGAAGGATTTGCCAAACCCAATCCCACTGCAGTTAGACAGTATCCTTGATTCTAAGGTGATAAAAAAGACAAGGAAGGGTACCTACAAGGAATACCTAGTTAAGTGGTAGGGACTCCCTGAAGCTGAAGCCACTTGGATGACAGAGATGGACATTCTGAAGCATGGGGTCACCATTGAAGACCTCTTAACTCAAGGGACTTGAGTTCTTTATCCCAGGGGAGTATGGTGTAGGGTACCTCCCTTTTTGGTGTGTTTGGTGTGAGTTGGGATTAGGTTAGGGGTTTAGTGTGAGTGAAAATAAGGTCCACTAGGGTGGATCCAATTTGAGGTCATTTCCATGTTTGTAAGAGCCAAATGAGCTCATGGAGGATATTGTGGTAATTTTGACCTAGAAAGACAAAATGTGTTATTTTTGTGTACCTAGGGGTTAGAATGTGTCTTAAGACCCTAAATGTCCTAATTATGGTCATAGAAGTCAATCATGACCATCAAATTGACAAAAGAAGTCAAAATGCAAAAAATGTAAAAGTTGCTAGCAACATTGAAAAGTTGCTCGAGCAACTTTTGCAACTTCTTGACAAGAAGTTGCAAAATCAAGTTGGAGCGGTTGTAACTGATCATGCTCGGTATATGAGCTTGGATTTTATGTTTTTGGAAGGTTAATGAAGTTTTGAATTGCAGAACTTGTTTTTTGTGCTTCTGTACGGATGCCTGTGACTGTATTTTTGTAATCTGCATTGTCTTCTTACTCCTATACGACTGTGTACGGATTGGGAGAGGAGATCGGACCCCATGGGGTGTAGTATTTTCAATTATCTTTCTTATGCAATAGGTATTTTTATTTCAAATTCATTTAGTGTAAAGTTATAGAGTTTTATAAGTCACTGGTCTGCAAGTGACATTCCCAGTGTTGCAGAGTTAGAAATGGCTCTAACCTAAGAACCCACCAGTGGAATTGACTGAAACCATGGGGGAAGTAGGTTTAGAGTCTGTAAATAGGTTTTTTGTTTCCATTTTGATTGTTGCAATGGATTTCCTAGACCAAATGGGAAGCCCTGTGGCCGACTGTTGAATACAAGTGAGCCTGGACAGGGTGAAGATAGATTTGGTTCGAGCACCCATGATCTTGGGGAAAAAGACTTAGAGGCATTTGCAGAAGCCCTAGATAGTCTCCTTGAAGGATTCAAATATGGGAGGAGGTGAAACGAAGTGTGAAGATCAATTTGGAGACAATTGGTCAAGACTGGTCCAGAGGCCTAATTAATAGGCTGAAAACTAGGGCCTGATAGAAACTAGGGTTGTGGGTGCATCCAGAAGCTAAGATTTTGGATTTTGATAGGGTTGATAGATACCTTGAAGATTTTCAAGGTCTTTTGTGGGGTTATTTGGAGAAATTGGGAGCATTAGACCAAAAACGGTGAAAATAGACCTGCTAGGAAACAAGCCAATTAGGCCTCCTAGTGAATTTGACACCAATTGGATTGGTAAAGTGTCTAGAAGTGTGGGAAAGAATTCTAAAGTCCTTTGAATGGGCCAAGAAAATAGACAAGAGCCAAAGTGGATGTAAGGGAAGATCCTAAGCAGGGGTTTGGGATTCTAGGAGGAGATCTAGTAAAGAAGCCTAGGTGAATTGGAGAACTAGTTGAACTAGTTGTACCTAGAAGTGTTAGAATCTCCAACAAATCAACTATACCTTGGAGGAGAAGTTGATAGGAAGGATCTTGGAGATCCATAGTGGAGAAGAACACAAGAAGATCTAACCATTGGAGGGTTAGGAGAGATTAGGAGTACTTTGGGGGAAGGAAATCACTAGAGCCCTAAACCCTCTGCATCAAAAACATACCTTGAAACCTTAACTTCCTTTTGCTTTCTGCTCTGTGACTTCTGCTTTCTTGTTGCTCTTCGGTGGATGTTGAATGGCTTGAACGAGAAGAATGAGTTTTTTTCAAGTTACTTGTATGTCGTGTGTTTAATTTCAGTACACTTGTAAATTTGAATTTTGAATTTGTCAACATCACTTGCAAGAAATCAATCCATTGCTGCATTTATCTCAGATTTGATGGTCTTTGATTGTTAATTGGTGGCCTTACACATATTTTATTTCTCTCCATTGGTGGTTTTAATGCTGATTCTACCAAAAGCTGTGCACTTGAGATGGTAAGGCGGAGTAGTGTAGCTGGAATGGTGGGACATAGTGATGGCAAGTGTCTTTGGGTGGCCACATATTCGTAGGCATTAGGTGGTATTAAAGTCTACATTGTGTTGCTACGTAGCAAGTTGATTTGGCTTTGTACTTGTTGGGTTGACAATGTATGCCTAGTACTGTCATATGTGTCTGAGTTGGCGAACCACAGAATCTTGAGCAGTGGTAACATATGATGTTTTTGCAATGGGTTTGATATGAATCAGATTTGACTGTGATTTTGTATTGGGCGACCCACTAGTATTCGCCTTAAAATGTGTCAGTAGAAAGGACAACTTCAATACTAGACAAGTCAAGGACTTGTTTTTTTAATACTGAAATATATATAAAACATATATAAATCATCATTTGTACATTTTGTAGATTGTTACTTTATAAAAATAAATATAAAACATATATAAATCATCATTTGTACATTTTGTGGATTGTTACTTTTATAAATTTATTTTTATATGTTTCGACTTTTCACCTTACCCATCTTACACATTCTCACTTTCAGATTGACAGATGTGGACCCCAAACACATCCACTAACATATCACCTATTACCCCGCACCTTCTGGCTCCTTCCCCCTACCAGCCTCCGCGTAACCCTTTTCCTCACATCACAGTGAGTTTTTAATACAATACAGACACTTCCATAGACTCAAATTTTCATCACTGTAAAACATTCCCAGAAAGCATAACGAAATGAAGGCAGTGGTGATAACAACTCCAGGCGGTCCAGATGTCCTGCAAGTTCAAGAAGTCGACGATCCTCAGCTTAACGATGATGAAGTACTGATAAAAATCTGTGCAACGGCACTGAATAGGGCAGATACCCTACAAAGGCAGGGCAGGTATCCTCCGCCCAAAGGGGCACCTCCTTATCCCGGCCTGGAGTGTTCAGGGATAATTGAAGCGGTGGGCAAGAACGTTGACAAATGGAAAGTGGGCGATCAGGTATATTTCAGGTGTTCTACAAATTAGTAGTTTAATTAGACTAAAGATGAATATCATCTGTTATAATTCTCCAGTGGATAAAATTAGACGCTAACTTTGTTCCTCAAATCTACATGGAACTTACGCCGGCTTGTTTCTTAATTCAATCTAACCCATTATGTTCGAGTTTAACCCAATTCGCACAAAATGGATTGGATTAACCCAATTTTACACTTAGTACATGTCCTCGACAAAGAGCTATGCCACCAAATATGAGTAATTTTAACCGAATTTAACCCTTGCGTATTCCTTCGCACAAGTCGATCTGGCTCTACAGACTATTAAAGCGCTGCTGTTAACTAATCTACATTTTTTATGGTTTGTTTTACTGTTATTTTAAAATTTTTTAATGTTTCTTGTTGGGGCATGTACACAGGGCTACGCTACAAAAGCATGTCTATTATTATATTTGTTTTAAATCTGATGATTTCCTTACAAATTTTCCTGGGACCTGAACATAGGGATTTACTATGAAGGCAAGACTGTTCACCAGTTGAAAGTTTGCATAATTTTCTTTCGTAATTTGGGAAATGCCTTAATATGTGACCCGGTGATTTGAGCACCGGGCTCTATGATGTACTGCTTGAGTGGGACTGATTAATGAGGGTTTGTGTTGTCCATGTAAGAGGCATCGTTTTAAATTAGTAGTGGGTTAGGGTTTTACATATGGTTGAATAGGCTAAAAGGTAAATGGAAAAAACGGTCAAAGAATTCTAGATTTTTACAGTTAGAAATAATATCATGTATCTGGATAACGTTTTATAATGTTTTTTATCCTGACATTTTGCGTCTCCTCGGAGAACCTTCTTCAGAGAAATAACAAAAATCAATGCCTTTTTTTTTAAGAATAGCAATTGGTCACAAGCAGGTCTCATACATCAAATCGGAATCTTACTTGAAGGTGACCTTAAAAATTGCCTTTACTTTGTATAAGAGCACGATATTTTCCATTGATAATTTGCATATAATTTTTTTCTTTTTGTTGATTCGGTATTCTTAGCATTGTATCTTGGGAATCCGAATCTGGTTTTATGCTTTTAAAATTTCTCTTGCAGTCCTTTGCAGGGCAATTTTTGGCTTTAGATGCCACAACTGTGATGTTTATTCAGTACAAGGTTTGGGGTATGCCATTTGATTTCTACTTAGGCCTCTCCCACTTTTGAAAATTTCAGTGCTATCTTGTTCCCTTATGCACCCCACTCTTAAGTTTTCTCTATGTCGTTTGATTGCTACTTAGGCTTCTCCCACTTATGACCATTTCTGTGTTATCTTATTTATTCTGTAGTAAATAATAGGCGATGTTACAGGCTTTTAAGGTGGCGTGGATTAACCTTTAATCACATATCATAAGATATGTAGACTTGTGTCATGAAGATAACTCATAATCATTACTCACAACCCTGCCATATGCCGCTGAAGATATGAATTACAATGAGTAGTATTTGAACCTGGATCATATTCTCTTACCAATCTTCTTCATTACCATTACATCACAACTCTTTGGATTACTTTTGAATGATATCTTGTTCTCATCTCGATCTTACAAATATTTAGGTATGTGACAGACTCGGAAATTTGACTGGATTACTTTGAATCTAATTTTTTTTATTGTTATATATCAGTACTTATTGAGTAATTTGGAGTGTCTAATTGGTGGAACTATCAGATTTCTAAGAAGTTTGATATTATCATTGATCTTATTGGTGGAACTATCGAACCCTTGATATAATCGATTTATATGATAAAAGAGTTGGCCATCAAATTCATAACAGGCATTTAATCAGACTGGAAATCAACTTAGTACTCATTAATACAAAGAACAGTGACATTATAAATTTATATGTCAAAGAACTGAGATATATCTTGGCGTATTACATTCAATACATACTTAATATTCATATCAAATAAAAATATTGTGCACAAGTTACATAAAAAGGAGTCTATTGTAGTTTGAATTAGACTAAATTGCATAAGGGGACATTACATTGTAGCAAGTGCTATTGCAACAGCGTTTATAAATACTCTCCATAAATGACATGAAACCTGAAAAGTTATGGTATGTGATCATGATCCTCTATCTACAAGTAATTTTTGGACTGACTCATTTTCATTTTGGGCACTTAGCTTGCTCGTAACTTGTCATATCATCCCCAATTAGACGGAGAGACTAAGGTGGTCCACAAATGCTTGGGAGGTTATCCTCAATATAGTTTTCAGAGATTGGGTGCAATGACTCCCACTAGTAGAATGGTGGTATAATGCTTCCATACTTCTTCCAAGATGTCTCCATTTTTGGCACTATATGGGTACTTACTGCCATCAATCACCTCTTCATTGCAGGCACACTGGAAGTGTCAAATAGATGAAGAACAAAATTCAACATTAGCAGGAGGTATTTGCTAGTATCAGAGAGAACTTGGCAATGGCACAAAACAGAATGAAACAACAAGGTAATTGGTTCTGCAATTAAAAGACATTTGTAGTGGGAGATCAGGTGTTTGGGTGATTACAACCATATGAGAAAATGTCACTAAAACAACATAAAAAAGATAACAAGATTACACCCAATTACTATGTTTTTTATAAGGTATTGCAGAGGATTGACAATTGTACATATAAATTGAAGTATCAATAAAGATACATCCAATTTTCCATGTTTCCTGCTTGAAGAAGGTTATTGGACAAAGAGTTGTACCACAAATTGAGTCACCAGGGCTTGATGAGGAGGGTAGAATAGATCTTGATGTAATTCTTTAAACATGCTTAAGAGCCTATAGATGAGGGCAATCACATATTATTTGATCAAATGAAAGAGCTCTCTAATTGAACATGCTTCATGTGAAAATAAGGATTTTGTGCAAAAGAATCTATAATTGACCACCACCAAGGAGTAGGACAATACATCTTTGGAAAGGGGTGGTATGCTACACACTTAATCCTACAATTTGCATATGGTTATAAGTAGTTGGCTTATGGTTAACTCTTTATTAAGTTTTATGATCATTATAATAGTCTTATGTAGATAGTTTAGTCATCCTAGGTGTTATAGGTAGGTGGCTAAGTCAGCTCAGGTGGCATCCAAGGCATAAGAAGGGTGTATATAGGAGCTAGTAGTTAGTTTATCATCATTATATTGCAAATTGTGTTCTTGTAGACTTTTGGAGGTTTGGCCCTCCGAAGTGGTTTATTATTCTCAAGTATTATAAAGTTTTAGCATATTTCCTATTATATTCTCTTGTGCAAGTTATTTCTTTACAATCATCATTAACAATGGGGGCTGTGCTAGGACTGCAAATTTCTGGTTCCTATGGTGCTAAATCTTGCCCTTTTTCTGCTATGTTTGAGCCTGGTCCTTAAACCCTAGTTCTTTTTGCTCTAAACCCTAGGTCTCCCATGTTTCTTATAAAGTCGCGTTACCTTTTTGGGAGCCACTTAAGTTGTTTCTTACCATGTGCCTTAAGTCGTCGAGTGGGGGGCCATTTCCTTTTAACTCCTTTGTCCTAGCAGGGCCTGTATTATTTTTTCCTAAGTCTAAAGTCCCCGTGGTGCTCTTTAAATGACGAACAGATCTATTTTAATTGGACGGCGGGTGTAATGCCTTGATCAAAAGATGCAGGATGTTTAGTCATCAAGGAATCACGCCTGAGCGACAAGTGTCCAGCGGGAGATTGTGGGGTCGACGTCTTCAAAAGATACAAGAAGATAAAGTGCTGTCAAATCTGTTTTGATCCAACGGTGGGCGCAATCCCGTGAACTAAAGATGCAAGGAGGTTATTCTTCAAGGCATCACGCCTATGCGACACGTGGCAGGTCGTGGGACCTGGCCAGGGCTAAAAGTGGTTAAAGGCATGTCAGATCAATTTTGATCGGACGGTGGGCGCAATCCCGTGAAGCGGAGATGCATGAAGTTTATTCATCGCGGGATCACACCTAGCTGATAGGTGTCCATCAGAGATCTCACCTAAGTGGGGTCGAAAGATAAAGTGTCGAGCAAATCATATTAAATCTAACGGTTGGCGTGATGCTGCTAAGCAAAGTTTCTTGTTGTTTATTGCGGGATCACGCCTGATTGACACATATACTTTGAGATCGTGGGTCTGGGGCTTTGAAAATTGGTAAAGGTGGGTCATATCTGTTTTGATCCAACGGTAGGCGTGATGCCTTGATCCAAAGTTTCACGAGGGATATTCTTCGCGGGATCATGCCTGAGTGACACCTGTCCAGGATGGTCAGCGTGGGTAAGGTGATAAAGGTAATTTCCAGTGCTAATAGGGTGGTGCCATGTGGACGTCCGAGGAGTTGTTAGCTGTGTCGGTGATCCTTTTGCTTGGTGCCCGAATATTTTAAAGGGTTGATCGGATGACCGCGTTTTGAAATGAAGATGGGGTTTGATCTGGGCCGTCAATGTGTTTTCCGCGCCATGGTGACCGTTGGAAAGACATATATTTGAATATTTAAATGTTTCCAGAGGGTTTTTGGCCGCGACGGTGCTCTTCTAGGTTGCAGCAAGTAGGTGGGAGGATCTGATCTTTTGGTTCACATTATGCAGTCGTAGGGTGCTGGAGGACTATTTTTGATAACTCAGGATTCATAAATCTTGCTTGGTGATGACTTGGGTTTCTGATCAGATTTGAAAATATCTTTTAACCCTTAGTCAGCTCTTTGTCTTTTCTGCCTTAATGTTGGGTTTGTTCCCGAGTCTTGGTGGTTGTGCAGATCAGATTGTTTTTTGATCTTTTGGAGAAAGATCAGTCGGTGAGTTGGAGTAAAGAAGGTTGATGCAGAATCAGATTTCATAGAAGGACATGTGTCAAATGGATATCTTTTCTAGGGTTTCCTTCTTCTATAAATGCCTTCTTTTTCTTTGTTGTAGGGGTTCTGGTTTCTCTGAAAAGTTTAGGGCAGGTTCTAAGTGTAGTTCCTTTGTAAATATTCTTCCATTTTCTCTGCATATAGGGTGTTCTTGATCCCTGTCTGGTTTCAGAGAAGAGCATAAGTTGTAATAGTTAGCTTTATGATTAGATTTTCAGTGTTGTACTGTTATCAAGTTGACGCCATTATGCTTTCTGAATCATAGAGACTAAGGCATCAAGGGTGTTTTGGTTTTGTCCATAGTTGATCAGCAATGGAGTCATTTAGAGGATGACTGTGATTTGGGATTTGTTTTCAGATATGTATGAGTTTGGGGTATTAAGGATATTTCAAGCTTGTCTTTCAGTGGATGCTGATTAATGTATTGTTTATTCCAGGGTCTCTTCCAAGGGGAGGGTTAAATACTTTAAATAGGTAGTTGCATATTTGAACACACAGGTGGATTCATAAGTAGAACTTGACTGATAGGGTATATCGGATGTAAGGCATTTATACATATCAGACTGTGCAGTTTTCTTTGTTCATAATCTTCCTTTTGCACTGTTATGCTTGACTCTGCTGCCCATTGGATAAGGCACTAGTCTATGTGGGATCTGGGGTATTTTCAGGGATCCATTAATCAAATATATTCAAAGAATATCTCTTCTCTTCATGTTTATAGGAAGGAGTTAGAGTAGGTCCGGTTTTCAAACATACTGTATGCAAGTGGGATACTGCATAAGATTTGGTAAACATTTAGGTATCTGTTACTGTTGATGTGAGTTTTGTGCCACTACATAACATATAGGACTAAATGCTTGATACAGGGTACCAAACACTCAACCCTCTCTTGAAAAGCATATACTCACAAAGGATGTGAGGAAACACTCCAAGGTTCTTTACCTGTGGATCCTAACTCAGTTATAATGATGTGATTTGCTGGTAATCACGTCGGCGGGCTTACGTTGTTTCTTCAAAGATATTGAACTCTGACTATGATGATGATGAATTTTAGCTTTTCAATGTATACTCCCTTTGTTTCTCCTCTTGAATTTATATCACTCCAATCTTCACTCCAATCTCCAACTACTAATCTACTCACTGCTTAACTGCTACTCCTAAGGATGAAGAAGTTAACAAATGGACGGGGATCGAACCTAATGAAAGCTTACCAGCGGTGCCACTCCCATAGGTGCAAAGATTCGAAGGAAACAAGACTAGAGTACCACACAAGGCTTCCTAACGAGCCGCTAGGATGCTAGTGGCCTA
>MU223644.1:98892-140735 GCA_018584345.1 Thuja plicata
TGGAGTGTTTCCTCACGTCCTTTGTGAGTATATGCTTTTCAAGAGAGGGTTGAGTGTTTGATACCCTGTATCAAGCGTTTAGTCCTATATGTTATGTAGTGGTACAAAACTCACATCAACACTATGTCATATACATGTTGGCACGGAATACAAGGTATGAGGAATTGCGGTGTAAGGGAGCAATCGAAAGTGGCACTTCACAGCTGAAAGTTCACGAGTGTTACCCTCAGTTGCATTTGCAGGCCATAGATGATTATGTTCGGGTCAATGATGCCTTTGCAATGCGAATTGTGAGAAATTTGCAAAAGAAGTTGCACATGAGATTATCTGACAGAGCAATGAAGCTAGTGGAGCAATACGGAGTCTGGTTATTCAGTTTCCCACTTTCTCCTATATCAGAGTGCAAGGATTTTCGGCACAACCATACAAGCTTCCAAGATATCCTATTGACAAGATGGTTCTGTTGGAACTTACTCGGCAACTGATAGTATACGACAAGATTCAGAAAGGAAAGAAGAAGTTGGGATTGGATTTCCTGATTTCTGTAGGAGACGATAAAGCTGAAATGTGCCCGTGTCTAAAGGCCGCTGAGAGATCCCAGGATGAGTTACACTTCTTCCATCTACCATTCTACTTAGGAAGACCAGATTTTAATCCCTATAACAAAATCAAGTCGATGGCAGGAGCAAGGTATCAACATAGTACGCCCCTTGAAGATGTTTGAGCCAATGCTGCAGATGAAAATGAGATTAGGAAAAGGATGCGCTCCAGATTGCCCCTGAACATCATCAGAGCTCACAAACTCTTTCACGTACCTGATCAGATGGAGGAAGATTCAAATGCGCTTCAGAAAGGGTATAATCCAGAAAAAGAAAAGGTTACTCATCCTTATGACTGGCAAAGAAAGGATATTTCAAATCTTGATGTTTTGGCAAAACTTGTCCTGGACTTCACAAGATGGTGGATTGAGCGACAACTTGGTAGAATGAGTGTACCAGAGGGGGAATGGACATATGAGTTATTAGGGCATCAACCACTACGGGATGAAAGACCAAAGCAAACTTAAGGAGAAAGGATTGAAGAAGGAGAAATTTTGTCAGGGAGTGCAGAGCACAGAAAAGAAAAGAGTATTGCTCAGGAAACACATACAAAGAGGAGGTTGGATCTCCATATTGAAGAGCCACATTAGAAGAGACCAAGAGTTGAGGAGATGCCATCCTCACCTAGCCGGACTCCAAGTGTGCAGGAGATAGGTGCTTTTTCCAGACAAGAAGTAGAAGCAAGTAGGGTGAGAGCTGAGCAAGGAGAGCAACACGTGACAAGGTCAGTTTAGGATAGATTGAGCATCAACGCCAATGAGGGGTTTGCACCAGCCAAAAGTAGGGAACAGGATGTTACCACTGAGGAAAGTCTTGGTCTGTTTTTCAGAAGGATAATAGAAGAAGAGATTGCCATGGCCAAAGAGGAGATTCCCATGATAGAGACACTAGCCCCAAAGGTGATGGCAAAAAGCCCTGGAGCTGAGGAAATCGACACAAGAGCGGTGTAGGGACAGAAGCAGATGGCAGTTTAGAAAGATCCAGGTGCTGCCATTTCAGAATGGGTGAGGCAGAGGCCCCAAAGAAGTTAGGAAAAGGAGGTTGACTCCGCCTTCGAATTGCAGGAAATCATGAACAGGGTCAACCAATCACATGAGAAAGGAAAGGCTAAGAGGTTTGCGAAGATTGTCAGAGAAGAGTCTAGGCCCAGAACCCTTCAAATTGCAACACCGGCCGTGAACAAAGCAAAGGATCAAATCACTTCAGATGAATATAACGTGGCCGAGTTTGACTTAGGTCATGCCTCCCGAGAGAAGGTATTGGAGGAACTTGATGATTCTACACAGGCGATCAAGAACAAGATGAGGAGATTAGAAGAGAAATATTAGAGGCAAAAAGGAGAGATCAGAGCATTATGCGACTACATCAGCAGTCTACCTCATCCAGTAAGGGAAGAAGGTCCATTTTTTGTTCCTCCACCGGTTGTTCCAATTGAGGCGGTAGAGAGTATAGATAGAATCAAGAGAAATTCTCAAGGGGTAGAGGCTTGGATCGATGACATCCAAAATGAAGCCCACAAGCATGCTGAGGACTTGGTACGAGTTTACAACAGGGCATTGGCCATCCTTTCCCGGATTCAGTGCATGGAGGAATTGTGGGAGGATGAGCATATCTATCAGGATGAGGTGATCATGGAATTGCAGGAGTTGATGGAGACACCCAGGCATGTACTAGTTGACCATGGGATCGTTAAAGAAGGAGAAGCATATGATTTCACCCGATGGTATGGAACAGTGCTCATGGCCAAGGAAATGTTTGGGCATTTCATTGAGGAATCTGCTCGATTGAAGGGAATAGCTGAGAACATCAAGCAAGAAATCTCCAACACTGTCGCGTCACTGGTATCAAAAAGGTTGTATGAAAAGGAGATAACTGTAGGCAACCCGAAGAGTAAATTTGAGGAATTCTTTAGATTGAATTTCTTCACCAGGGATGATTTCGAGAACTTCTCCACCTTCTCGAATGATATGCACACTGCTCAGGATTTGTTTCCAAAATGGGAGGACTGCTTGAGAAAAGCTGAATGAGCTATGGTAGCTTTGGAATTCAAGTAGGAATCAGCACCGAGCGTCAATATAGATGAGTTAGAAGCAGTATTGGGAAGATTCCAGGCATTAAGGCAGAGCGGTCAAAGGTAGATTCCGTGGTAGAGATGCATTTAATGCATAGTGGGCACACTTAGTGGTCATTTATTGCACCCCCACTCCTTCTGAGCATGCATGCATAATGGGTACTTATTGGCCACTATGGTAGTGGATTCCTTTTGCATTAAGGTAGATTCCTTCTTGTTTGCCCTAACCGTAATTAGGGCTGAAGTGGCACGATCTGGGCCATCAGTTATTGTTTGATCCGGGCCTCTCATTGTATTTGTGGACCTATATAAAAGCCTCACTTCTCATTTGTAAGGAGCGAATTTTGAGATTGTTGCTAAAGAGCTACTGAGACAATAAAGTTTTCATTGTTGGTTTCATGGTAAATACTTGATGTGTTTTAGTGCTTGCTTTGTTTCATAATTCCCTCATTTAGTTTAGATTAGTTGGATAATGTTAGATGAAGTGTTGTGGTTGCAATGATAAATATGATGGTGTTTTGATGAGTTCCTTTGGTTCATACTTTTGACGTTTTACTGATTGTAAATCGTTGTGCAAAGTTAGCTTGAACTTCATTCATGCATGTGCTTAACTTCTGTCATTCACGTACATTGTTCTTCATGATGGTGTCCGTAGTGGTATGAAAATCCTCTGCATAAACCTTGAAGATTGCACCGGTTCTCTTGTAGTTGTAGTATAACTTGGTGAAGCGAAACTTGGTTATTGGGAATTTGTCCACCGAAGTATTGACCATTGCTATCATTGCCCTTAGAAGTAGATTAAAATTTCTGAACCCTACTTCCTTCTCCTTTCTGCATAGTCTGAAAATTATAATGAGCCACAAAAAGTCTAGGGTTTAAGGGTCCTTCCTTAGGGTTTTAGACCTTAAAATAGAACAAGGGTTTAACCGTGCCTAGAAACTTGCAGAAAACAAGGCAAAGACCAGAAAACATAGACAGAAACCTTACAAGCTGGGCTCAACCCTTATGGGAGCCACATTTACTCCACTTGTAGGCCAAAATTGGATAGGATAGGAAATTTTGGGTAACATTTTGGTGACTTCTCCTGAATGTCTGCCTGCTAGACATATACAAAACTAGTGGCCTTTGACATTCCATTGGGCAAGGAGTTTGCAAGAAGCACAAAAGAACTCTGGGAAGCAGGAGGACTGGGCTAGGAGAAAAACAATAGGAAACGAAACAAGCCAAAACCAGGAAAAGACCTATATACATCAAGAACAACTGACTGTGTAACAACACTCAGAGGAAAGCAGGGAAACTCTAACCTATTCTAAACTAACCAGTACAGAAATTGGTCAAACAAAACCATTTACTGGTTGACTGCAATAGCTACCATTCCTTCCAAATTTGGAATGCTTTACACACTTGTGGATGGCTAAGGAAAGATAGAGGATGAGGAGGTAGTTAAAAATCCACTGCAACAACCCCTCAAAGATGAAGACGAATCTTCCTACCTTTCAAGTTGATTATGCATGAACCTTTCCTGAAGTGAAACTGTGAGTGGAACTTGGTTTTCTGGGGCTGCAACTTTCTCCTTTTGGGAAAAATGCCTGATTGGGCATGCTTTTGAGATGACATACTTGGAGCTCTCTTTGCTGTTTTCTGAATCCTCATGGTTGTCTTGCATTATGAATAGCCATGTCAACTCCTCTTCCATGATCAGGGGATCATCTTCTTCCGTTAAATAGGCTAAGAGCTCATCAAAACTATCAGCTCTCTGAAGGCTCTTAGGAACAACTGGCTTCCTATCATCAAGCTCCACACAAAAATCTTCTATGATGCTCTCCAAATAATTTTCCTCAAGGTTTTTGTCAACTTCTGCATATTGGAAAGTTTATTTTTTAATTGGAAGTTCTTCAACCGGTTTGACATCTTAAGTATCTACTCCCTCCAGCTGCTGCAAAATTGGAGATGTGGTCATGACCATATCTTCCATACCCTACTCAACAAAACTAGGAAGCTCATCAAACAAGTGTGTGAAACCTTCATCTTCATTACCTCTTGTTGATGGCTACCTTTCCGTTCTAATCGACCTTTAGCCATAGGTAATGGCATGTCTTCCTTACTTTCAACAAAAAAAGGGAAGCTCATTGAACAAATCAACCAAGAGTTCAGGTTTAGCATCAATTTCCTTTTCTTCACCTTGCTGTCCCAACTTGTCACAATCATCACCCAACACCAACAATGATTTTTCCTTTTCTTCATCATATGGAAGCTTATCCACCACAAGTCCTTGCTCTGATGTTTCACTGGTAGCCTTGAAAAGACTTGGCATCTGAAAGCCAGAATGCTAAGTCCACGAGCCACGACAGCTTTGGTATCTTGAGAAACTTGAAGGGTCTCTTGGGATATACAAATCTCAGGCTGATCTTGTCGAGTGGTTGGCTGAATTTTGTTAGATATAGTGTTTTGCAAAGGGTGATGATGCTTGAAACTTGGGATTTCAAATCTAGAGTGTTCAGAGGTAGTCTTAGGGGGCAGACCCTTTTTTAAGCTTGGAAAAATAAAGACTATTTTTTTGTTGCTCACTTGCAACCAGCTCTGTCTCAATATAATCCTCAGGCTGTTGTTGATCACAACAAGGCTGCAATTGTTCTATAACAGGTTCCTGTGCTAGAAGGATGTCACTAAAACTTGGAAATGAAAGCTCTATAGGTTCTTTGATAGAAGTAAACTTCAATGGTGTGCTTGCACAATACCACAAGACAGGACTTCTCTTGTCCTAGTCCAATGAGGATCCAATCTTCTCTATAGGACCACTCTAGCCTCTAGGCTCTGAGTCTAAGACTCTCCCTAACTCTTCTCTAAGAGTTCAACTATTGTGCTTCACCTTGAAGGACTTCCACCATCAAATTTGTCTCACCATTCTCCACATTGGTTCCAAGGCTTTCAATGCCAAATCCTTGAAATCATCACCACACATGTTACAAGGGTCTTGTATGTGCTCTGAATGTTCAATCCACATCCACTCAATCCAAAGTTCATAAGTCTTTCATCCCAAGACAGTCGAATTTCAAATTCACACCCAAATTCCCTATTAGGCCTAAAACACCTATTAGCCCTATTCAGTGAGTTTTCCAAACTTTTCTCTGAAAACTTGCACACAACCTAAAACTAATTAGGGATCCAGATACCCTTTTGGCAGCCCTAAAGGATTTTTAAGGTCTAAAGTTCCCAAGTTGTCCGTACATCATTGTCCTAGAAAGTAGGGCTTTTAGGCCTATTTTGGCTCCCTGCAAGCAACATACCGGTTTCTCTTCAAAACTCTATCCAAATGGATTAGCTAAGCTATGAACTTGACACTAGGGACCTATAGGACTCTAACAACACTGACTCCACCCTTGGTTCAGTTCTCCATCTCATACCCTTGTCTCTGCAAATGATTTTATCTTCACCATACCTCTAACCAGACTGTCCTAGCTCGCCTAGGGCATGGTCTTAAAAATAGCAAAACACCTTCCATGACCTCCTACTTCTATATACACTATGTACAGTGGCTCCCCTACGCATTTCATCCAACCTTTTATGTTTTCCATGGTTGAATTTCATGGGGGAGCCATGATGTCAGCAATGCCAGATGTCACCTTGGCGCAATGGCTTGGACGTTAATTTGTTCTCATCTTTCCCTTAAGTCATGGTGCGAGCCACACGATCAAATCTGAACAAACTGTCATTTAATTTCTTTTCGACTTCAGCCCGACCCTGCCATGGACACGTGGCACAATGGCGCAATGGCTTAACCTTATCGGTCGAGCATCTTAGTCCTTAAGGCTTAGCGCCGACCGTCAATTTCATCTTATCTCTGATTCTGCCTCTAACTTGTCTTTAACCCTGATCACCTTAATTCCTTTGTATCTCTAAGTCTTCGGATCTCAGCGTTAACTCCGGTTTGGATACGAGATTCAGAGATACAACCTTATCTCTGAATCGCTGAATGAGACTCAACCATACTTGATCTTGATTCGGGCTTATCTGGAGATTACAAGACAAAAGAAAACTCTGAGTCGCGGAAAACATTCGCTAACCTCAGTCTGATTTGGAGATCTAGCGACAACCCTCCGATTAAAACTTGATCAACGTCCCTTGCGTGATCTGTGAACAAAAGTATTGACTCAGGCCCGATTACAAGATTCAGCAACAACCACAAGATCTAATCTGCATCAATGGCTAGTACTTAATCTCGTCTTTTATGACTTAACCATTTCATTGCAAGATCAAGAGATAAACAAAAGTGCCAAGGCTTAACCTTGTCGCCAGATCACTGAATGCAAGTGACTAACCAATCATTATCTCTATGCCAAGCATTAAGAGATTAGGAGATAAAAGACAAGACATAAAGGCAACCGGCAAATAGAGACTTAAGTGGCACAAAACATAACTCAAAACTATAACGAGCTACAAAAAGTCTAGGGTTTAAGGGTCCTTCCTTAGGGTTTTAGACCTTAAAATAGAACAAGGGTTTAACTAGGCCTAGAAATGTGCAAAAAACAAGGCAAAGACTAGAAAACATAGACAGAAACCTTACAAGCTGGGCTCAACCCTTGTGGGAGCCACATTTACCCCACTTGTAGGCCAAAATTGGATAGGATAGGAAATTTTGGGTAACAATAAGCATGGAGCCAAATTCGTCTCGAACTTAACCACATGGGGACCAAAAATAAATCGAACTTGTTCAAGCATGTGCTCGAAATTTTCATAGAAATTAGCAAACCATAGGCCCCAAAATCGCCCAACCTTGAACATCTAAATTGGCATTAAAATTGAATTTGCATTGAGAAATTGCTTGCACTAACAAGGTGGTCGAAATTGCTTAGCTCAAAAAATGCAAGAGGTCCCACTCCAAAATTAAAACTTGTCTTAATTGCCATATAAAAAATTGTAAGAGGTAGCTTGCAGAAAATAGGGCCTGCGAGAACCACTCTGCTAGAAATTAGGGCTTGCGAGAACCACTCTACTAGAAATGCATTTGGGCGAGGTAGTTCATACAAGATTTGACACAACCACCCTTCCCAAATTTGAAAGATGTAAGAATTAGCATGCCAGAAATGAATTTGGGCGAGGTGATTGATACAAGATTTGACACAACCACCTTGCCAGAAATGAATTTGGGCGAGGTGATTGATACAAGATCTGACACAACCACCCTTCCCAAATTAATTCCTCAAAACTTTAAGTCCAAAGTTTTCTCATTTAACCCCAAATTTGCCTTGCAAGGTTAAATTGTCCAAAATGCCTTGGGCAAAATTTATTTCACCAAATTTTTTTTTTTAACTCCATGGTAAAATCGAAAATTTTGCTACAAGCACCTTGCCAAGATTTTAAGATGAAGTGGTCATGATGTCAAAATTTGCAAGGGTGGGCTTGCCAGAAAATAAATCTTGTAAGAGGTGGCCTGCTAGAAACTAAAACTTGTAAGAGTGGCCTGCCAAAAATTAAAACTTGTAAGAGGTAGCCTGCTAGAAATTAAAACTTGTAAGAGGTGGCCTGCCAGAATTTGGAACTTGTAAGAGGTGGCCTGCTAGGAATTAATTTTGAGGCCAAACCACTTTGTCCAAATTTCAAATACAATGTCGAATTTCAATTTCTATTTCCGGATTTCCCTTGCAAGATAAAAAATAATTAAGTTGCCTTAGCCAAAATCGATTTTCCAAAATTTTCACCACTCAAGCCATGTCGAAATTTTGCACAAAGAGGCCCGCCAGAAATGAAAATTTTGCATGAACCACTACACCAGAAATTCTAGACTTCCATCCAAGATCGACTTCTTCACTCAAAGCTCAAATTTACCAAATACTTGCAAGTTAAAATTTCAACTCCCAAAATCATGTTATAGCCATCATGTCGAAAACGACATAACCACCATGCCAGGAATTACAACTTGTATGAACTGCCACGCTAGAAATTAGAAATTTGCATGGGTGGGCTTGTCGAAAATTAAAACTTGCAGGAGCTTGCTAGCCAAAATTATCAAAGTTGGGAGACCAAAATTCTCCAACTTAGAAAATCCACATTTCACATTTAAGCTCAAAATTTCCAGAATTTTGCCATGATCACAAAATCCATCTCTTAATCCAAATCTTCAATTTGGATTTGCAAAATCGCCATTCCCACAAAATTACCAGACTTAGCCAAATTTCGATCAAATCACTATCGTTTACGTTCAAAATCTCCATCTCTTACGTCCAAAAAATCTAAAAATCGCCAATTATCTCCAATTTTGAAAAAAGCAAAATCGAAGTTGATCTATCATCACTCAATCCAGATCACCATCAAAATACCAACCTCAAGCCAAGGCATAGGCAACTAAGGGTGGAAGACAACGAAATTTCTCAATCTTAGCAAAATGATCCAAATCCACCCATGGCGTTGAAAAACATCATTTGAAGGCAATACAAACCTCAAATCCTCAAGCTTCAAATCTCACACTAAGAGGCTTAAAAAAATGCTACTGCTACCGCTTGCAAAAGAGGGGGGTCCCCATTTGCAATGGGGCGATGGTGTGAAAACCTCACAACAGGCACTAGTGTCTTTGTTCGATCCCTTCCAATAGGAGCTCAATGTGTGGAGGGAGATCCATATTGAGATGGCACCTTTTTAACTGTTCTTCACTGGCAGGTAGATAAATGAGCCTGATCTCCATTCTTTGTCTGCGCGGCTGTAAGAACTTGAGAATATTGCACCTAGAGACCTTACTTGACATCTGAGAAACTGCTTCCTTAAAGTATGACAGAGGTGGAAGAGCCCATGGCATTCCCACTTCTTGAGGTAATATTGAGGGCGATCTGTAGGGTCAGATCCAAGAAAGGTGCCGGCAAGTTTGTGGAAAGACGGGGATTTTTAATTAATAGCAGTCAGATATGTTGCTTCATTAGGAAGGCTATAAAAAATTCACCATGTCAGCTTTGTTGCATCAAAATAAACTACAGGAAAGGGTTTTGTTATCATCTAACGGTTGATGGAAGGATTGAATCTCATTTGTGAAAGGTTACAGTGCATATATGTATGTGAACATGCTCTTTCTGCTTTCTCAATCTAACTGCCAAATTTTCCTGACATTGTAACATGTGGAACAACTGAGCTTACTGCCCTTGTGATCATGTCAAAGAGGAAACATCATAATTAGGACATCTCACTAGGATGACCATGTGCCATAAACACACACTGTTTTGTTATGTGCTGTAGAAATTTCACTGATACTGAGTAGTATATTAAACGACATTTAACACATCATGCACAATTATGAGAAAGGCCCCAGTTATTTAGGGATCATATGCATAACCATAGAATTCAGAGACACGCAAAAAGAACTAATTTCTTTAGATGACCTTATATTTGGCAGCTTAAAAGTAAAACCCTTGCTATTTAAGTATATTCTTTCTATAGGTATTGTGGAAATGATTAAAGCCAGCAGTGATAACCATGCATACTAAACATGTAATATGCTATGCCTGCCGGAAACATTCCCTTTCCCTCCATTTCTCCTCTGAAACTTTTGCCATATGAAAACCTGATTCTGTTTGTTGGGGGAAATATTTTCTGAACACCAGAGTGTTCCTGAAATGGTTCAGAACATTACTTTTTTTTGTTGATTGTGTCTGGAAACGAATTGGAATTTCTAGGCTGTTTCCAAACAGAATCTCGGGTCAACATCCCTAAACTTGAAAAGAAAGTAAAATAAAAATCCAAATCTAACCCCAATCCATTGCAATTGAATTAAATGCAGCGAATCTTGGGGATGCGCCACCAGGGATTTCCCAATGTGCTCTTCTGCTTGGAGGAGGAACAGGGACGGAATGAAATTCAGAGGCCATCCCTGGGATGTCTCACCATTGGAGGTATGTTTCCTGGGGCACTCTCTTGTGATGCAGGGTTTGGGGATGACATGCCATATCTGAGGACATCAGGACATAACCTTCCTGTCACAGTAAAAAAAACAGTTTAAAAAAAGATTTCAATAAAATGAAAAACCCTATCCTTAAACATTTGTTATTTCATGCTTAAAAATGACATGACACTAGATCCCCCATTCTGGTTGTGCAAAGCAAAAAAATAAAATTGTTTTGTGTTGCACTGGATGCAAACAACAATTTTTTATTGAGTAGGTGGTTTTTTTTTCTGTGCGTCAAAGAATGTAATGCGTTACATCAGGATTCAACTGCATGAAGAACATTCCTTGAATCCTTATAAAAAGACAACATTTGTTTCCCCAATTAAATTCCAAGTAAATGAATTCCATTTATTTTTGGTTGTCTGAGTCAATTTTGATACTACTGGTACTATGACAAAAACCATTTTGATTCAACATATGTGATTTGGCAATTAACATTGAATTATCGAATATCAGCCATATCTCATTATTCTCTATTTAATTTTGTACATGTGCAAATTATGGTTCCGTGTGTGTGTGCGTGTGAGAGAGAGAGAGAGAGAACATGATTTGACAATTAATATCGAATTCTCAAATAGCAGATATTTTCTCAAGGCTCTATATATTTTGTACATTTTGTGCAAATTACGCACAAAGACATCTGACCCCAGCCATCCCCAAATTTAAGGAAAATATTTGCCATCTCTGTATTCTGTCCATGCATCACTTCACTGCCATTCCAGAAACGTAGGGAAACACTGATTGAATGCACAGAAGGCTGGTCCCAGCTTGGGGATTTTTTAGGCACAGCATCCCAACATGGGTGCTAGCATAACCACCCTTGTCAATCTTCCATTTTTTGACTATGATGAACAAGGAGTTTTTGGACCTTTTATAAATTCTTTTTGATAATACATGTATTTTTCTTATATTTATATTCCTGTTTAAGTAGTTCATGTATACACGTTTGCATTACTTGCGACAAATGTAAAATAAATAACATGCAGAAATCGCCCAAATTGTAGTTAACATTTAAAGTGACTTTCTTGAGTCTAGGCTTGTAAGTTGTACCTATTTGATTGATTGTCATGATGGGTGTATAGTCATTTTCATGATTGATTGTCATGATTGTCATGATGGATGGTCATTTTGAAATTTTCTTCCTACTAGCAATAGCCATCGTAAAGTTGTGCTCTTAACTCCTCGTAGCTTTCACAGATGAATAACAGTGCTGCATATCTCTGAAGGCAGAGATAACCATAATGTGAATTGCTTTCACAGTAACCCTTCGCAAGTCTGCTTTGGTAGCTTCTCCGTCTTTCTATTTAGCTCTGTCCAAGACTGCAGAACAATCTTCCTTGGTTGGTGTTTTGTAGACAACCATCTTTGACAAACATGTCTGAGTGGACCCGCTCACTAAATTTTTGTTAAACTTCTGTGGACAAACTTGGGCTCTAAGATTTGTGAATAGTGAATTGATAGAAATGGCTTAACATATTTTATATTTCAAATGGTAAGATTTTCTAAGTTAAACAAAATTACTTCAGGTATGTATCCCTGCTGTTTAATTGGAAAACACCATTGACCACCAATTCAAGGTTTTTCTTATAAACCCCATACCGTACCGGATTTTATCATTTTGCTCATGCTATAGAAATCGCTCAGAATTATCAGTCTGTGCTAGTGGCCTCTTAATGTTGGAAGACAACATTATTTTATAACATTTTGATTTTTCTAGATAACAACTCAAGAATAAATCAGGGACAGTGGAGGTATTTAATCAGGCAGAGGGGCTATATATCTGCTTGTTGGTGTAATAACCCTTCCCTATGTCTTCCCAATTTCTGCACTACTCGGACTGACATTAAGTCAAACAGTTTACATATTACCTTGGAAGCATATAGTTTCATTCCTTTAGACAACTAGTTTGTATTCACTTGATGCGAACGAACATTCTGAGCCATTAATGGAATTGTAGGGAGTACCATCTCATTCATTCATATAATCTCAAGTTATATTTTGATTTGCAGTCTTATAGTTATTGGCCAGGACTGATTAATTTCACAGAAGTAATAAAAGAAACCCACTAATGCTTTTTATCTGCATCTCAAATACATTTATCAGGATGCTAATACTTTTAACGCAGGATAGATTGCACTAAAGATTTCTGATACATTTCTTGCAAAATAAATTACACTAAGGAATTCTCACAAAGAATTATGGGGTGCACCTGTCATTACTGCAACTGTATCCTCTATAGGCCGCTGTTGGTGGAATAGATGTGGCCATTCCCCTGCAGTTCAAGGAATCTGCATCGTATCACACTGTTGACCCATGAAGGAAACAACACCCTTTTTCGCTTCCGTGTCATCCGTCAGCATTCATAATACAAGGAAACAATTTTTATTCTTTACCAAATCCCGATTCGAACTCTGGAGTTGTGAGTCATCATGCCACGTTAATTTGAGTTTGCCAGATAGAAACTTTCTTTCAAGAAGCCACGATGACTGGACTGAAGACTCTGAACATGGAATTTGTTTTACCTGCATTCTCTTAGACACACAATGACACTACCCCTCTTGCGCAACGTGTCTTTCTGAAGTGTTCAAAGTGCAGATGGGAGCCGTCTTCACACCCGTTGTCGTTTTCCACCGTGTCTGGACACACTCCTTCAGCGTTCCTTATCTGTGATGTGGCCCCTCCGTTCAGTTGCGTTCGGAAGTAGGAAACTTCTTATTGTTGCACAACAATCTCGAATATGATAACTCCTTGACAACCCGTGGGCATTCGTTTTCATGTGCCACCTCTCACTATTGTCAAAACCAACTCAACACATTTTGCAGAACAAAGTTATATCGTGGAACCAAATAGATGCAGAACCGAAGCCTAAAGAACGACAGTATTGTTGCTATCATTGACCACATTCCTGATACCTGGCAATTCCCTTAACCAAATAGACCAGATCCTTTCTGGTGAAATGGTTCTTATCTCAAATCTGAGAAAGTGTTATAATTTTCATAAGATCTTCCCCCTCCATTCTTTCTCAACAAAGCCATTATAAAGGGAAGGAATTCCAGTAGATTTCCCGCAGGCTAACTTCCAAACCTAATTATTAATTATTTAACATTAGTTTTTGATTTATTAACTAATATTAAATAATTTAACATTATTTATTCTGATTAATTATTTATTATTAGATATGGTAACTAATATTAAATAATTATCATTATTTATTCAATATCTCAATTTAGGGGACATTACAGTTGCTCACTGATTTCAATATGTGGAGTAACTAATTTGTGCTTGTTCCATTAGTTTGTAACGAAAAACACCCAGTCACTGTATACAACAATGTGTATTAAAAGGAAGAGTGGAATATGATTGGAAATAAATTTGCTATTGATATCAACAGGTACATGGAGGTTCCAGTGGCATTGGAACATTTGCTATTCAGATAGCCAAGCACATCGGAGCAAAAGTTTTTGTCACAGCAGGCGAGTAGAACATGTTTGTCGAGTTTGTTTAATAAAGTATTCCATGTGTAAATCAGCTTTATTTTACCTGAACGATTGGCTTTTCAGGAAGTGAGGAGAAGTTGAAACGCTGTAAAGAGCTTGGAGCCGATGTTGCTATAAATTACAAGACAGAAGACTTTGTGTCTCGTGTGAAGGAGGAAACTGGTGGAAAAGGTAAATGGTTAGTAATGTCAGTTGTCAATGCATTGTGCCCCCTCTTTGGTTCTGCATATAGAGCATTTTTTTTAATATTATATTTAATCCATGCTTATTGCAGGTGTTGATGTAATATTAGATAATATGGGTGGCTCTTATCTTCAGAGAAACCTAGATGCTTTGGGTCTTGATGGGAGACTATTTATTATTGGTTTCCAAGGAGGTTCTGTCACAGAAATCAACTTGTCAAGTGTATTTGCAAGGCGCCTGACTATCCAAGGTAGAGGCTTGCTTGTAATTGAATATTTGGGCTAACAGGGTTGTTGACTTAATTTTGTATTAAAATGTCATGCTTTTCTCATCTTTTTAACATTTGCTATTGGAATGGCCAGTACTCATAGAAAACAGTATCTTACTGGTCGCTAATAATTGTGTATGTAACTTTCTTTTGAAATCAGCGTCTGGATTGCGGACTCAGACTGTAGAAAACAAGGCACATATTATTGCTGATGTACAGAAACATGTCTGGCCTGCCATTGAAGAAGGCAAAGTGAAGCCTGTGGTTTACGTATCACTTCCTTTGTCACAAGTTGCAGAGGGCCACAAAATTATGGAGTCGAGCTCCCATATTGGAAAAATACTACTTACAACATAGTAGTTATTAATCAAAGGATGTAATATTACATTTTCTCCTTCCATCTGAATTTTCATTTACTGAGATCGAGTTGACATGGAATATGCTATTTAATGCATCTGAATCTATTGAAGGCAGGCATTGCAGTAATGTGTGCTTTACCTTTGTTCTGTACCTTGATTATCCCGAAACTTCGCCTGTCACTATTTCATGGTTGTTTCAAATATGATAATTCATCTCATGTGAATGCTACAATTTTTTGTACTGACTGATTAGAGGGAGAGGGGAGGATGGTCCAATCAGCATTCACAAGATCAAAGGATGTTAAAGGAAATTAGACCTGATTATAACTAGTTAACTACTCTGGTAGAACTAATCATGGGTAAGAAAGGAAGAAAGATTCTAGAATGATCTCAACAAACGAAATTTTATGGTAAATCTTAGAAATGCAAGAGGTAGTAGTGCCTTCTAATATATTTGCATATAATCACTTGCTTTGACATTCTTCCATGGAAAAATTGACAGAAACTGCTTGTTCATTAACCCAGGCTTTATTTATGCCTTGAATGTAATGAGGCTTGTACCCACAACAAAGCTCAACAAAGCATTGACGTGGCGTCATCCTAAACCGAAAAGCTTGGTTAATGTAAAAAGGTATGGTTTTGAGACTGTTTCCTTTGGGATGTGAGATATCGATGAGCAATGAATCTTCTAAGAATGTTTGAAGGGCTTTTACAAATCCTGGAAAGTTAAACAAACTATGGGTTCTTGTATTAGGATTTCAAAGGGGGAGCACCGTATTGTTCATTGGGTACATAAAAATTTGTAGTATAGTGTCACCCATGGATTGGTGCTGTGGTCTGAAGCTCCATAATCTCGAATCAAAACAGTAAAGTATATAAGGTATAATAGCTTTGATGTTAGAGTTGGGGGTTTTTAGTAGTAATACTGAACCAAAACTGGAGTGATAAATGGTTATCAGACGAACATTATAGTATAGCATCATAATATGTATGATGAAGTTTGGAGGAATATAATGAGTTTGTGGTTATTGATTTGAACTAGATGGTCAAGGTCTACAATAGATAAATGAATATACAACCAATACATTCATTTGACTAGGTGATTTTGTTTTTTTGGCAAGTTGAACAATATTCCAAAATCCTTATCTAGTGGTAATCATTTTTTTATTAACTACCTGTATCTTCCTCATTTAGCTTTCTAAAATAACAAGTACACTTGTCTTAGTCACCAAGTGTCATATATTATTCTAGGTTGATTTGTGCCTTGCTTGTATACATTTGACTGGATCAACTTATATTAACTATAAGGAAACCATATTGGACCACAAGATTAAAAATTACATCCTTTAGGATTATTCAAAATCCTTAAAGGGCTATGGACTATTTCATGAAAAACAATAAATTTCTAATTGCAAGACATGCTTTTTTCGTGAAATAGTAAAGGACAACCTATTAATTGAAAATTGCATTAGCTTGAGAAAACTTAAAAACTTGGCATTTTCAAAGAGAGTAATACACAGATTCTAAATATTAGGGGGGATCAAAATCATTTGGAATTTGTTGAGTCCATATATTCTCTAGGAGTTAAACAAGAAGCTCCACCTAAGGAATAATTTGAAACTTCAATGGAAGAATTTTTTCAAAGCAACAGTCATTATATGAAGGAGCTTTAGATTGAGAAAATGAGATATCAATCACTCCATAAATAACATAGAAGATTACAAAATGGGCCACGGAGACTATTAAAGAAGTTAAACTTGAAGTTGAGAAATAAGAACTAGATAACATTCAAGATGAAGCACTAGAACATTACAAAGATGAAATCAATATTGCTTTTGATTGAAAATTTATTTATTTCAAACATGGAAACGTTTGATGTGTGGAGATTACCAATGTAAGTTTGATATGATGCCTTGATAAAAAAGTACCACTTGGGAGTTGGTTGATCCTCCACTCAATTCTAACCCATTGGTTGCAAGTAAATCTTGTGAAACAATACAAAGTAGATCAATTCACTTGAAAATTAAAAAGCAAGCTTGTTGCAAACATATATGCTCAAAAGAAGGGATAGATGATGAAGAGAACCTTGCACCTACAATGAAATAGAACATCAAAGTTTTGTTAGCTTTGGTAACACAAAGTAAATCGACAATTCATTAGATGGATGTGAAAATTGCTTTTCTAAATGATTATCTAAAAGAAATAGTTTACATGGCTCCACTTAGAAGGTTTTGTAGTTCAAGGATAAGAACAAAAAGTGTGCAACTAAAATCATTTGTATGGGTTGAAATGAGCACCGTGATCTTGATATGAAAATATCACAAAAACCTTTTAAGAATGAATCTCAAGCATTTTGAACTCGAAGATGCAGCTGTTTTATTTTTTTGTCAAGACCACTAAAAAAATAGTTGTATACCTTGTACAATATACATGGACGATTTGTTCAAGACAAGATATAATAAAAAAATATTGCAAAATTCAAAGTAGAAATGATGAAAATATTTCAAATTATAGATTTGGGTAATCTTCATTACTATTTAGGTATTGAAGTGATTAAAATTTTGAAGTCCATTTACATCATACAACAAAAATATATTAGTAAAATATTGAGAAAATTTGAATGGAAAATTGTAAACCTCTAAGTAGATCCATATATAACAAAATTTGAAGTTGACATGAATGATATTATAGAGTTTGAAAATGTGAATAATTATAGACAACTCACTAGAAGTTTGATCTATGTAACAAAAACTAGACCAAACATTCATTTTTTTTCTCTCTAGATTCTATGTTAAAGCAAAAGAGTCATTAGCTAGTATAAAAAATCATTCCTTGATATCTAGAGAAATCTAAATTTTTAGTTTCATTACTCGAGGTTAGTAGATTCTAGACTAATTAGACATTCAAATATAGACTATGTAAGTAATCTTGAAGATGGAAAATCTAATTCAAGTCTTTGAATGAATTTTGGATCAACAATAATCAAGTGGTCAGTGCCAACTCTTTCTTTAGTAGTAGTAGAGTGTATAATAGCTTCCAAATCAATAATGGCTTAGAAGGGTTCTTGAGGATGTGTAATAAATATGGATTTAATCACCATTCATGATTAACAATACTTCTACAATTAGGATGCCAAGGAATAAAGTGTTTTATAACTAAACCTAGCACATCAATACCAAATTTCATTTAATTTGACATTATAAAAAGGACGTGAACTTCAAAATAGTCCATTGTCTGATTATAAATGAGATAGAAAACATTCTGACAAAAGTCCCTGGAAGGGATAATTTGGAAAAAGTTAGAGGCACATACTTGGACCCACTAAAATGCCTAAAGATTAAGGGGGGATATAATATTATGCAATTTATTTTGTAAATAATGTTTGGGATTTTTGTTAGAAGATGAATATTCATCCTAAAGATGAGAAAAATAACTTCTTGTAAAAGGTCACTTTATTGATCTATTTATGTACAAGTTTTCATTCAATGGAGTGGATCTTTGGGTTTTCATTTCACTTCTATATTTTTGTTTTTATTTTAATCCATTTTTGGCTTCATGGAAGTTATACTTTTTGGGCATTACTCTTATCTTTGTTTCCTTGAGTCATTTAAGATATGATTACTACTGAAGAGTACAAATCAGGGATTATTTTAGTGGCGAATATTTGCCAATTAGCGAATGTCTCACGTCGGCGACCCAGGATTTGTAAAATAAAAATTGTATCTTGGGCAAGCCGTGTCGCCAGGATTTTATAAATATTGGGTCGAACGCCCGGGCCAATCGCCCATCATTTATGTAATTATCTCTTTTTTCTATCAAGATATCTCTAATCAAATCTAATTTTTGGACACGGTAAATTCAATATTTTCGCCTGGAATTTTGGAAGTGTCTTAATTGATGACCATAGTCGCCAATATGTGGTCGATATTTAAGGTTAGGGAATGGGTTAACTATAGATATTTGACATGTGTTTCTATTCCAAATACTTTCCATGTAACTTTTTGTCCTCTAAAAATTTGGCCCGATTTACATTTGACAATGCACACGTCTCTATTCTGGAGACTTTCTATATAACTCTGTCCTTTAGAAATTTAGCCCAAAATATTATTAACAATGGACACATGTCTCTATTTTGGAGATTTTTTGTGGATCTTTGTATCCTTTAAAATAGCCCGAATTAGAATTTACGTCATTGATCTAGGATCGTCCAACGATTATAAGAATAGGGGAAATTGCACTGATAAAAGTGGGGAAAATTTAACCTTCAAGTTTGATAATTGATTAGGCTCCATATAAAAATGAATGGTGAAATGATGATTTCTAGGTATGTATGTCTGTGGCCGTGATTTTCTTCAAAAATGAAAGATTCGCCAGATGCAGAACCTGATTAGAGATGCAAAACTTGATTTGAGACCTTGATGCGAAGATTGATGTGATGCCTCGATGCAAAACTGATTTGAAAAGGTGCATAATACCCCACTGATGCCCCATATTTCGATTGATGTTTGATGCAGATTTGAGTTGATTGATAAGATGTTGCCCCTGATGATGAAAAACAAACTCTCATATGAATCCTTGATTTGAATCTTTGATGTGGATATGATGCCCCCTCGGGAAATGAATCGAGATGATGTTTGGATGATTTGGTTGAGTTTAGGAAATTGAGATTCATTTCCCGATAAAAATCAATTTGAAAATGCCCTAGTCATGAGAGAATTTGATAATTGATAAAATGTTATTGATGTGTTGATGATGATTGTATATCACTTGATGTCAGTCAAAATCACTTGGTTGATGTTGTATTGATGTCAATCGGATATGATAGGTAGGTTGATGGATTGATTGGATAAATTGATAATTCGCTCTCAAGATTTAGAGAGACAAACAAATGGATTGATTTTCCTTCCTCAAGATCTAGAGTTAGGAAATTTGATGCGCTCAAGATGAGCAAATGGATGATAAGATAAATGATTGACTTGAAATGATCAATTGGATGATTTAACTGATTGATATTCGATTCGATTGGATTTGATGGGATGATTAATGGGGGGAGGCTGATAGATAGGGTCATTTTGATATGATTAAGGTGCAGATGTAGGTACAAGTACTGAAGAGAATTAGGTTGCCCCTCGTTGATCAAATGGTGAGGTTGCCCATAGGTGAGCAAAAGCATAGTGATGAGATCCTTGATGTACCATTGATCATTTGATGGATCAGACATTTGAGGACATTGATTAAGACTTTGATGATGTAATCATGATTAACTTCCACCCCCTTGATTAAGGAAAATCCCATAACAACTATAATGCAAGATTCATCTATATGAAAATGTAATGCAATGCAACTAACTGTCACTAGCTTTTTGCGAAAGAAATGCAATAGAGATATATTTTCATCATACATTGTGGAACTAGGAGCAAGTACAATCATCACTGAACAGATCATGATAATATGAATAGCACTTTCATCGCTTTGGTAACCATTGGGAAACTAGTACAACCCTCACTAGTTGAATAATCAACTATGACAGTATGAATACTGGTTTCATCAGATTCAATGTTGCAATTTGATTTTGGTATTAAGATATGGAAGATCTAAATAGCCAAGGTATCTGTTTGCTTAAACAAACAAATATTGAATCCCTTCCATATGCACAATGTCCTCGATGACTCTTTGATGGTCATGTCTTTAGACAAAGTTGCATATTTCAAAGAATCAATCGTAAAACAATCACACAAAAATTGAGTAAAATGTCATGCTTTCATCATCGCTGATCTAGTTGAAAATCATTGATTGGCTAGAAAGAAATGACTTCAAAATTCAATACCTCATCAAAACCTTAGTGCTATTGTTGTATCCATATTTCAAATAGAATTTCATCCTTTTCGATCCTTTGGTTTTGTCAAATTTTAATCCTGAGAATAATAAGTCAATGAAGGTTAAGGATTACGTTGGTGTCAAAATTGGATGGGAAATTGAACAATGATGTAAATCAAAGGTTCAAGTGTCTATTTAGTTAGTTTGATGCATTGCTTCATTTGAATTGGTGCATGTGTGTTGAAATCCGCTGATTTGGATTAATGCCCCCAGTTGGAAACAAATGTGTTATTCTTGGGAAAACTTCCAAAATATGACAAAATCTTAGTGTATGCAAGATGTAGCTCAGAGAATTTATGCAAGCATTTTTTTTTATTTTTAATGTTTATGGATTTTTAGAGATTTTTTGAATTTTTACAGATTTTTTTTTTGATTTTTTAGAAATTACTAGCTCTCAAACAAGATCACATTGGTTTGTCCCCAATGTCTAGCAAGGTATAGGACATAAAAAATGGACGAACAAGCTGATGTATCAGAAATGGATAGGCACTGATGGATGAAGCATGTGTAGTGAATGTGACCCGTAGGACCATCTCCTCAATATTACCCAAGCTAAGGAAAAAGTATATAGAAATGTGAAGCATGTTTTAGATAAGCAATGAAAGCCACTGATGTAGTGCTAGATATCATATAGGATAATGACATGATGTCCTAAAAGTGGGTAGTCCAAAAGAGTGGACATGTCAAGAAGTTTTTGAAAACAAATTTTTGCATTTTATGTACTTCATTTTGATCAAGACCAAGGTTCAATTTGGATAAGATATGGATATGATAGCACAATAAGGATAAAGGGGTGAGGGAGGGTATGAGGGGATGATTTGGGATTATGGAAAGACTGTCGAGGAATAATGAAGGTAGATTTAGGATAAGCAATATCATGATAGGAAAGATAATGGATGTCCAGATTCCTGATGCTCATGGATATGTTCAACCTTGTCAAGATCAAAGGTGAAAGAATGAATATGTATGTGAGTGAGATAAATGGTTGGATAGGGAAGATGAAGGATAGCATGGATGAAACTTGCCCCCAAGTGAAGAGTGCAGGAGGAGGAATTACACATGACGCTTGTTTGCCAGGTTTTCATCATGGTACTTGTCCAAGGCGCCACAAAAAAATGGTTTTCACCATAGGGCAGATTGATTTCTCTTTACTTTTTCTACCAAGGTGCCCGTTTACCAGGTTTTCCCAAAGGCACTTTTCTCTTTTTCAATTTTTTTTTTTGTATTTTTTTGTATTTTTCAAAATTTCCCCAACATCTAAATCTTTGGACAATGCTCTTCTGAAAGATATGCTATAATAAACCATTAATGTGTGTTGGATAATGAATGTGAGGATAAGAAGAAGGTATGTTGTGGATGGAAATGTTGGCAAGATCAACTTTGACACACACTTTGAAGAGTGGTGGAATGATGGAGGAACAATGGATGAAGGAGGTGAGGATGTAGCTAAGATAGTGGATTTTGGGATATAGGAACCCGAAGTAGACTTGAAAAGTGGAAAATGTTTAGGAGACAGAGTGGAAGCCTTTGGAAGCTTGAATGTCAAATTTGATTTTTCTTTAGTGTGCAAGTCTTTCAAAAGTGACTTGGGAATCCACATAGTCTTTGATTTTTCTTTCTTTTGTGATGCTTTAGAATGCATTTCTTCAATGAGGGATTTAGGAACCCACATTTTCTTTGATTTTTCTTTTTGCTTGGTGGACCTTTGCGGCCTTTTGGATATTTATTTTTGCTTTGTGGACCTTTGCGGCCTTTTGGATATTTCTTTTTTATTTTCATTGACATGCCGATTAGATGGGACATGGTGATTTTTATACACATGTAGATTCTTGGATTTCTGATTTTTATGTTGCACATCCAAATTGCTTCCAAAAGACTTAGGAATTTTGGGTGAATGGGAATAATATGGAGGGTTCATATGGATTGGTGTTTGAACATTCTTCGAGTATGTGTTCCTTTGTTGATCTTGATGCATGGTAGGGTAAGTGAATGGAGAACTAGGGATTGTAGGCATGAGTGATGGATGAATATAGGGACCAAATATGGATGGAAGGGATGAAGACTTTAGCTTTGGGACATAGGAACCCAAAAAGAATTTGGAGGATGATTAAGGCATATGGTTTCATTTGAATGGAGGTAGACAAGGTGTGAAAGGGATATCAACATCTTTGGAACGAGTTGCATTGTCGAGGTTCTCATCTTTAAGATTTATCTTTATACCAATAGGCTCATGAAGAACTTTCATAGGAACAAATTTGATAGGAACAAATGAGATTTGAAGGGATTTATTATCATGCAAGGGATTTGGAGGAATGATGGTTTCTTGATGTAAAAAATTAGGAGTATGACAAGGAGTTGATGGAGTATTTCGATCTTGACAAGGATCTTTGGATGGTATAGAGACAGTATTTTGCTCTTGATTTTCAATATGCTCATTGGAAATTGTGGAAGGGATATCTTGATCTTGCTTGGGAAGTGGAGAGGTATGTATCTCTTGAGGTGGAGGGATATCTTGATCTTTCTTGGGAAGTGAAGAGGTATGTAGCTCTTGAGGTGGCGGGATATCTTCTTGGAAGAAATGAAAGGGTGTAAGGGGATCATCAAACGATTCTATGGATATGGGACCTTCATCAAATATGAGAGGGCATTGTATAGAATCTTGATCTTGATCTTGATATTTATTGATATTGTTTCTTTTCTCTTTGGATTATTCTCTTGACATGGAGCCACTTCTAAGGACAACGTAGATGTTTGGATACGCGTGGGGAATGTTTGGAGGAATGATGGAGAATCCTTTTGAATAGGCATAGAAGCACATGATAGCTTAGGGTCTAATATCTTTGAAGCATTGAAACGATTTGCAACAAGATGTAAGTTAGCTTGGGTTTATTTTAGAGGTAGCCCTTGAGGGTAGATATAGTCAACGTGGAAAGTATCATCATTAGGCTCACTCTTTGATGGATGAATTTTGGATAGTTGTGAATCTTTGTGAGATGGACGAAGGATGAAAGAAGTAAAGGCTATAGGAGAAACCTTGCTAGATAGAGGTTTGTGCATTAGATATTTCTTGAGAGTGGTACCTTTCTCTTCATTCTCTTTATTATCTTAATCACAAATATGGTGGTCGTGAAATTTCTCTTGATCCAAGATAGGTTTGTTGCGCTTAAATGTTTCGTTTCTTGAAGAAAATGAAGATACAGATGGCCCATCATCATAAAGAAAAGGACAAATTGATCTTAATGATGAATTTTTAGATGATGTATTCTTTTATTTTTCCTCATCCTTCTTTAAGGTTGATATATCATAATCATGAGAAATATTAGCTCCTAATTGAGCAAAATTTAAGAAATATGCTTCTTTATCCCTCTTCAAAATTAAGCGCATTGTTTCTATAAATTTGGGATCTTGGGATGCCTCCAATATGTCATCTTCAATTACTTCATTGTATTGATTCCTATGGGGATTTTGATCTTGATTTTGATAATTATTCTCCACTATAGAATTGATTCGTTTCTCAAATAGATTCATCATTATAAATGTTTTTGAAGAATCTGATCTATTTGTTACACTAGACATAAATAACTCCGAAAAGGGTATCCAAATATGATTTCAAAATATTTCCAAACCCTCAGGAAATGCCCCCTGTTTGACCTTCTTTGTTTCTGGGTGTCACTTTACTGCTGTGTAAGCGTGACTTAGCACTTTGCAGGCGGTAATTAGAAATTCTGTACACAGCACTCTGCAGTTTGCAGATGACGTTTGGTCATTTGTAGGCGGTGTTTAAAATATTCCAGGCGTCACTTTCTAGTGGATTAGGCAGTGTTTCAATGTTTGCAGGCGTGACTTCCTTTTACAGGCGTGACAAAAATTGTTGTAGGCATTATTGGATTGTCTGTACGCGTCACTTGGCTGATCTAGTTGATTTTGATAGTTTTTAGGGTTTTTAAAATTATATTGTCTGTGATCAGAGCTGTAGGATGAAATTCTTGCTTGAAAGTAAAGATAAAAACACAACACAAACATAAAATTTGTATCTTACTCCTAAAACACACCAAGTGTATGTTCTCAAATTTTTTCACGGGTCTTGAACAAGAATTTCTTCCAAACAATCTACCTAGAGTCAAATTTGGCTTTTTAACAATGAATCTAAAAGGTAGCTTGCTACTTATCAAGGTTTTAGTTAACACCTCCATTCTAAAATATGAAAAGTCTTTTATACCCTTTTACAAGGGCTTCCCACACGCACAAAAGTTCAATTTTGCACAATCCCGGACTACTCAAGGAAGCGAAGATCCTTAACACAATTTAATCACTACAACCCATTAAGGAAGAGTTCATTTTATTATAGTGGGTTGGATAGTCTCACAGATAAAGTGAGTGTCTCCCACTTTGGGTTGTTCCCTCTCATCGTCCTCGTAAGGCAAAACTCGGGAGGCAGGCCCTCTAAGTATCTAGCTATCTAACATGTATATAAAATGCAAAAAATTGAACTTTCTCAAGTAAGTTTGGGAGTTTGATTCACTCAAAGAGTGAAGAGTATATCCCTATTACTTTCCTTAGTTTCAAGCACTTCAAAAAAATTTGTTCATTTTCAACCTTTTGACAAGGAGGTTCTTAGAAATTTGAAATGTTTGGTTCAATTCTTCCCTTTCTTTCTATCACCCAAACACAACACTTTTGGCTTTTTGATCAACTTCAAAAAGTTGAGAGCATATACCTAATGTTTTGTTCATAATGGACAATAATAGGGTGGTCCTATTAGACTATATATCAATGAAATTGCCACAAGTTAAGTAAAGCAAGCTTGTTAAGATAAGTACCTCATTTCGATGCTAGCAAAGGCTAGGCAATTTTTTGAGATTTTTTTCTTTGTTTTTGCTCACTCACCTAGTGGAAATCATCCCCTCTCCATCTCCTCCAACAACGTTAGTCCAACACAATTGAACAAAGTGAAGAAAACCAAAACAATTGATAACAAAATGAAGTTTCTTTTCAAATTTGCAAAAAAGCTCCTAAGAAACTTAAAATATGAAATCAATTTCTTTTTGTATGCATTCACAATTTTGATACAGTGATCATACAAAACTTCCTCTTCCTCTAAACTTTCCAAAATACTAGCGTTATGAACTTGTTTAGAGTGTTTTTTCAATAGTCTTACCTCTTTGCTCTCCCTTGTGACCCTTAGCTCTAGTTTCTGCACCTTCAAGTGCCTGTTCATCTGCAGAAAACACAAAAATAGAGAGTTAATAATCTGATTTTAATGATCTGCAAGTAATAAAACATAGAAAACAACAGGCGTAATTTTGTAGCTTATATGCATTTCTTTGTAGTAAGTTAGGCGATACTTTGCACTAGTGTAAGCGTTATTTTGAACTTTGCTATGCGACCCTTTACAAATAACAAGCAACAAAAGAAAAATACTAGGCGTTACAAAGTAGATTAAATGTGGAAATAAAAGTGCATAGGCAGTAGGATCAAGCTTATTGGCGGTATTTGCTGACTGACAGGCGTCGCTTTACGGTCATACACATTATTCTTCAGCTGACAGGTGTGACAAAATTAAGATAAAATAAATAAGGAATTTGTAGGTGTTGTTTGATTGACAGTAGGCATCATCCTTTTGGCTTGTACATGGCATTTGACCTGTAATCTACAAAACAAGCACAAACATGCACCAAAAATACACAAAAAATGAAATAAAATAAGAATTAGAGGCTCAAAGCCCCACGGTGGGTGCCATTTGTGTATGTATAAATCATACTTTCATGAAATAAAGGTGCAATCTATCAATTCTATGTAAACAATAATACAATTTAATCTAAGAATTGACAAATAAAGCATTTAACATCTCATGGATCTCTAACTAAGCTTTGCTAATTGAGCTCTTAGCCTTAATCTCTACTAGTGACAATCCTAGAATGAGAATTTTGATTATGATATGCCTATTCTAAATAAAAACTCTCAAATTTCCAATGCAATTCATTCTATTATGATCTCAATTGCTCAAAATATGCTCCAAATGCTTATGATCTTGCTAAATTTCTCTATAATAAGGATGCAATTGCTCATGAATGTCTAGGATTATTTATGCTTGCAAAATGACTTCTATTTATAGGATTTTCCCAAGTGTAGGGGGTAGAGTTAATTGATCATGATTAAGCCTTGGTTGAGTGAAAGGCTTTCAAATGATTTCAAATGGGGGGACAATTTAAATGCTTGTCTCAAAGGTTAGGACAAAGAGACAAATTTGAGTGATTAGGATTGAAAGTTCAAAATGAGTGTTTTAGATTGCAAATTTGGAGTGATCCATGTGCTTTTCTTTCTCAATTCTCATTGGTTCCTCAAATTCATGTTGAAAGATATTAGGATTTAATAATTCCATCAATTAATTAAATTATCCATGTAAGGGAATAGGTTGGATTTGATTTTTTATTTAAACTATACAGTTAATTGATTAAAATCAATTATATAGTTTGATTAATCCCTTTAGGCTTATATTTAATCATTTGATGTAATTTGTTAATTAATCCTTTGATTTAATTGATTTGTCCCAATTTGATTTAATAAATGTCCATTTGAATTGATTTGATCCATTTTGTTGAGATTTAGAGCAATTTGCTGAAATTTGTAGATTTGCTTTGATTAGAGAACACCTGACCAATTTTAGGTGTCTACAAATTATTTCTAGGTATGTATGTTTGTGGCCATGATTTTCTTCAAAAATTAAAGATTTTCCAGGATTTTATAGAATTTTCATATAATTGAAAAAAAATCGCCAATAATATTAATTCCCCCCCCCCAAAAAAAAAATTAAATTTTTTTGCCAATATGATTAAAATCCCCCNATTAAAACCCCCCCCCCCCCCCCAAAATACTATTGGATTCGCTAGTTATAACATGGAGGTTAAACTTACAACATGGAATGTGAGGGGACTGGAGACCCCATATAGGAAATATGTTGTCAATAGATTTCTTAGAATGCAGAAAGAAGTAGACTTTTTGTTGCTGCAAGAAATCAAAGTTGTAGGCTTCTCTTTGGACATTGCCCTAAAATGCATTTGGAAAGATGCAATGTGTTTTTTTTACCAATCATCAGAAAGGTAAAGGAGGGAGTGCAATCCTCATGCATCCTAGATGGGCCAAAATGGTCACAGACTGTGGATGCTCACCGTGTGACAACGTTGTTTGGGTCAGCTTGGTGCATGACAAAAAGGAGCTTGGGATCTCCTCTGTGTATGCACCTAATGACCACTATGACATGATTAAACTTTGGGACTGGGTGTGCAATTTGAAGAATATACCCTAGATAGTAGCCAAGGACTTTAATATGATTGAGAACCTGCAATATAAAGCAGGAGGGTATAGGATGGAATGGAGAGGCAGTCATAATTTCTTTTGGACTAAGATGATTAGTAAACTCAGGATATTTGACCCACTAGCAGGGAAAAAGAGAGATTTTCAAGGAATCTGGCACACCTGGTCTAATTACCAGAGAGGGAACAAAAGGATATACTGTAGGCTTGATAGATTTTATGTTAATAGAGACTTCTTCAGCTTCAGGAAAGGAAGTGATGGTAACTTTGTAAAATTGGTCCCCTACTCACTCTCAGACCACCACCCCGTAGTCTATTCCATTTTTCAAGTAGGATTCTCCCCCATCACTAGAAAGGGAGGGAACTCCTTTGCCCTTAATACTACTCTTCTTAGAAACCAAGAAATGAGGGCTGCAATCCTCATTATTAGATGGTTGAACTAGGAAATTACCAAACAATAGAGTGCCATTGGTAGATGGACCCAATGTAATGATAGTTGGAGAAATGTGTTCCAAGTGGTAGGGAAGAAATTGGCTAAGGACTCAAGGAGACTAGAAATAGAACTACAAGATAAGCTCTGTCAATCAGAGCACCAATGCCAATTGGAACCAGCCAATGAAGAAGCTAGACTCATCCAAGCATGGGCCAGGGACTCTCTAAGGAAACTACAACAACATAAGATTTTGGGTGCCAAGGTTAGAGCACGAGCCAACTGGATCCAAGGAGGGGACATGGGGTCAAAATTATTCTTCCAACTACTAAAAACTAAAGAGGCTAAGAATAACATTGATTGTATATGCTTGGAGAATGACACCCTGACCTCTCAGGAGGATATACTCCAAGCCTTTGTGAGTTACTATACCATCCTCTTCACATAAGAAGATGTAGGCCCAGGGATGGAAGAGAAGAGAAATAGGATCAAGGAGATCATCCCCCTGCATCCTGGAGAAAGATTCCAACTTTCTAGGTAGGCCAATAATTGTAGAAGAGATCAATGGGGCTATCAAACACATGAGAAATGAGAAGGCCTCGGGACTAGATGGACTTCCCATTGAATTCTACAAGGAAAACATTGAATGGATTGGGAAGGACTTATTGCAGGTATATGAGGAGGTCTTTGAAACAGGTTCCCTGGGACTAGTAATCAATACAAGCTGCATTAAACTTATGCCAAAAGAGGGGGATAAGACTCTAATCAAGAACTAGTGCCCTATTAACCTTCTGAATGTTTCCTACAAGATCTCGACCAAAGTTCTTTCCAGAAGACTAGTTGATATCGTCCCTAGGGTTATCAACCCCACTCAAACTAGATTTGTGAAGGGTAGGTACATCTTGGAGAATCTGATTACCTGCTGGGAATCTATGGAATGGGCAAGGAGCTCTAGACAGCAAGTCAGTATGCTCCTTATTGATTATGAGAAGGCATATGACATAATTGAGTGGCAATTTATTGCCACAATGCTAGAGGCTTTGGGATTTCCCTCAAATTTTACTCACATGGTGCTCACTCTTATAAAGGATTCTACTGCTATAATAGAGGTGAATGGAGTGAGATATAATCCTATATTATTAACTAGGTCTATTAGACAAGGCTGTCCACTGGCTCCGACATTGTTTGTCTTAGAAATAGATTCCCCGTTCTACATTATGAGAGATGCCTCCATCTCCCCTAAATTTGTGGGAGTCAGATTACCAAATGAGGAAGAAATGATTAATGTACAGTTTGCAGATGACACAACCCTTATGATTGATACATAGGAAATCAACTTAAAGAACCTCATGGACAAACTAGACCTCTTCTGCTCAACCTCAGGCAGTAGGGTTTCTATCCATAAATCAACCCTTCTAGGGTGGGAAGCATCTCCTCCAGATTGGTGCCAACAATTTGGATTTTCCTGGGGAGGTCCCCTTCATCAAGTCAGGTACCTGGGCATCCCATTCTCCATCCAGCCTGATCTCAGGAATATGTGGGATTGGGTGAGGAACAAGATTGTAGGTAAATTGGGCAAGTGGAACAATAGATTCTTATCATTGGTAGGGAGGATACAGGTATGCAAAAAAATTCTAGCCTCCTATCCCATCTATTAATTTTTAGCATGGCTTTTCAACCATTATCAGATCAATTTAATTCACAAAGATATCAGAGATTACTTGTGGTTAGATGGCAAAGGAAACAAGAAACCTCATGCGATTAGATGGGATTGGTGTACCAAAACAACTTCACAAGGGGGGCTTGGGTTGAAGGATCTTAGGTGGCAGGGTATCTCACTAGCAGTAAAATGGATAGCCAAAGAAGCCCAGGGAAACAAACCTTGGAAAGTTCTGGTTAGACACGATATCAGTAAAGGAACCCCGACCTGAGCCAAGACTTGGAAGAACCTTCCTAGCACCGATATGATGACTAGGAAATTCAGAGTGAATGTGGTAGGCTCAGAGGTGTTTCAGTCTATTTGGAAGGGGTGGGAGGAGATCAGATCCCTTGTGAACAGTAAAAACTTGATGGATCATGTTCAGATGGTGAGTGGGGAGAGGTCCATCTGGTAGAATTTGTATAAAGGGCACAAGCCTCTTGCCCAACTGCAGGGGTGCTTTGCTAAGAAATGGAACTCTTTAGGCATCAATTATTTGTCTGATATCATTGAAAATGATAAAATAGTTCCATGGGAGGAACTTGTTCTCAAGTTTGACATACCTCCTACCCAATGGAGGACCTACACTACTCTTAAAGAAGCTTGTTTTGTACTCAATCTCCCTAGAGACACCTCAGTTAACTCTGATAGAACTGACCTCATCAAATGGAGTGATGGCACCCCATTATGTAATACCAAAACCAAAGCTATTTACAAGTTACTGGCAGACACCAATACCATATTTGAACACCTAAATGAGAAATGGTATGTGAACATTGACCCCAACACCTGGAGTAAGAATATTTGTACCCTATGGCATACCCCTGCTGAACCCAAACTTCCCTGCTTCATGTGGCATTGTCTTCTGCATAGGTTGCCTATCAAAAAACCTACTGGTGAACTTAACTCGTGCTCCTATTTCTCTAAACCTGAAACTTTGATGCATATCCTATTTGACTGACACTTCGCCAAAGCTATTTGGAACTTTTTTGGGCTAACCCCTTATACTGATTTCCATATTATAGATGTCCTCTCTAGATCATTAGCAGGATTGGATAAATTTTGCAACATGTTCTGGACCACTCTTTCTTATTATATTCTTTGGCATATCAGGAAATATAGGAATGATGATATCTTTAATGGTAGGAATAAGATTCTCACTAAGTCTCTGAGGAGACTCACCTTCTTTAATATTGCCTCATAGGTTACATTAATATTTCAGGTCAAGGAACAACAAGATCCAAACGTCCTCAGTAAAGTTAGAAGTGTGCTAGACAGGGAACAAGTCACATGGAAATAATCCACCAAGGCTCTAGGTGACCAAGACTTTGAGGTCACACTAGGGCAGATGCTTCCTCAAATTAAAGATATCTGAGGTGCACACAGGAATAGAAACAATTATGAACAAAGGGAACACCACAGGTTTGGAAGTAGAGTTTGAGACTACTCAAGAGTCACAGGTACAGGGAGGTGTAGAAGCTGAGGGCTACAACATGGACATGGGAGTGGAAATGGACCTAGAGCAGGGGGAACAGATATTGAGGGGCCAGACCAACAATAGCAATGATGAATTTGCACCGAACCATGAACCGCAGGGCTATGCTCAGACTCAGGATTCTCAGGTAGCTAGAAACTCCAACTATGTTCCACCCATTGCCTCACAACCTCCCCTTCCCTGGGAGGCATACTTCTCCAATCCATACAATGTCATCCTGCATGATGACCTGAGGCTCAAATGGGCAGACCATGAACTACCATGGACAACCTGGTTCCCCATATAAGATAGGAGGATGAATATAATTGCTATAGTCTAGTAATATTTTGAAACTGTTCGAGCAATGATTCCCACCTGATGTAGGGGGAAGTGTAATTTTTTGTACTTTAAACTCTGCTGTAAAAATCCTGATGTTTACTTGGTAATAGTTATATAAATGATAGTCAATATAAAAAAAAGTTATCCTTGGTACAAATAAAATCCTAATATGCCCAAAATAATTAAATAAGGTCTATTTTGACCCTCATAATAAGAATAAAGAAGAGTATGATCATTTGAACAAGCAGGGATTTTCTTCAATCTTAATTTTTTCATTATCATATAATACACTTCATAACTAATTGATACAATATCTAGACTATATTTATTAGTAATCCTAATGGATTAGATATATTACAAGTTGTTATCGCTCAAGTTTCTTCATCACTTGTGAATAGTGCATCTATTTTTGTTCATACTTTTACAATATATTAATCCTCTACCATGACCACTTATCATTTTTCTAGATTCTATCATTTACTATCCATTCCATGCCTCTTTCCTCTAATTGATGCATTATTACCCCACTTATCTAGACTATTTCCACATCCTCTTCTACAACCCATGCCCTAAATTCTCTTAAACACTTCCAATCTTCCACCTTAATCCTAAGTTATTACCTCATCCACACCTATCAAATACCATACTCATACACACCATAGTGGTGCTCAATCCCCATATACCACTCTTCCATGCTTCACCTTGGATGCACTTCTTCATGAGATAAATTAATTAGAGAAAAAAGTGAATCAAAAGCCAAATGTGTAAGATAGTAGCTTTAGTGTTGTATATTATATCCCTCTATAATTTAGCATTCATTTTGGACTCTCTTTGCTGGTTATTCCTCATGCTCCTAATTCATGTATGATTGTGATTAGTCTCATGACCATTTGGATATAAGCCCAATGTAATTTCATACTTACATACCTTTGTTTTGGTCTAAAAGTTTAGAAATAGGATGCTTAATGCCCCCGTCCTCCTAGACTAGGATGCCTAGTGCCTCCGTGCAACCATTTGGGCCCCAAAGTTGAAATCATAAGGGTCAAATTTGCAAGTGGAGGAAAAGTTCTCAATGATGTTTTCTTTCAAAATTTAAACTAAAAAATGTGTAAGTTGTGTAGAAATACAACTCCCTCTCTTATTCGAACTCCTAAGTAATTAATTATTAATCCCATCGATTCCAATTGAGCATTCAATCAAGAATTTTCAAAGAAATTGAGAAGTCTTCAATCATGATCAAGTTATGTGTTCCTCCATAATGAAGGAATAAATTAATACCTACCAAGCAAAATCAAGCTCTGTGTAAAGCTTTAAGATACAAAGTTTCACATCAAAGGTATTATTGTCTTTTAAATTATTTTCTTAAGGTTTTTAGCCTCTTCCCTACTAGGAGTAAGGATTCATTCATCGAACATTACTATAGTGAAGGTGGTAACCAAAACATGAGGTTTGTACAATCAAAATTTGCAGAATTACACAAAACAAACTAAGACACATTTTGAGACTCTAAATAAGTGAAAAGCCCTAGACTATGCCAAATAGATTGCTTGACCAATAGTTTAGGTTTAATCTTAGAGGAAAAGATGTATAAAGCATCTTGATGTATAATTTAAATCCTTAGGTGACAATGACACCTCCAATTTTAGGGTGCCTATCTCTATATATGGGAATTTTTAGCTTTGAATTCCAATTACATGTTCTATATGGGAATTTTCAGCTCCGAATTCCAATTACATGTTCCTCTTTACATCTCATTTCTTGTTTTGTACTTCTATGTTTTCTCCTAGTTCTATATCTACCTTTTTATGCTTAATCTTGTCAATATTGCATCATTTCACCTAAAGTAAAGGCATAATCATGATCAAATTATATTGAATCTATCAAATTAAAAAGGGAACAAATAATCAAAGTGTTCAATTCTCCTTGAGCATTGAAGCTAAACCTAATTGATGGTTCCCTCGATGACATGATTCACAATTGGGAATGAGGAATGAATAAATTCCTCACTTTCATTTTGAGGTTGAGGATCTATTTCCAAACATTTCAATAATGAATTTTTAGATCCTAGACATACACCTAGATATCATTTGACACTGTAACATATCCATTTCCTATGGTTTTGTGATGCCTCAATTTCTAGTTTATGGTGGAAAAGTTGGTCGAACACCTATCTAAAATCATATTTTGCAATAAGTATACAATTTATTTATAAGAAAAGGTAGTTAACGAAGCTGTTTCTATGCACACTTAAATGTTATGGTATTGTGTGTATTAAATTAATATTATGATGAAGGGTACTCCCCTTATTCAATCAAACACACACACCACAACAGGAAAATAATTTTTTTTTGCAAGAATAGAAACACAAGGTTTGCTTTCTATTATTTTCAATGAAATGACATTACAATATTCAAAAAAGTAACATGCTATAGCCACATGTGCATTTTCATTACAATACTCTGCAAGATAGAGCCACAATATACTTTATGGAAGTGAAACCTAAAATCCCCCTTCAATCCTATATAAATAGCACAATTAACTGCCCTAGAATATTCTAGAAAGTCAATTTTTCCCATTTTGGTGCCCAACAGTTCAATTTCACGCTTTGAGTTTTATTGCTATTCCTTTTGTATTGAAACTTGAGTCCTGAAGGCACACCTTTCAGAAACCATAACTTGTGACCCGTTGAGTCAATTGGCTATTATGACCCCATTTTGGAAAAGCCATGAAGCCCTCTATGCCTTTAACTCACCAAGTGCTAAAAAATCAAAGTTTGACCCCTTTTCGGAGCCTCTAAGGCCTTCAAAATTAAGTTCAAATTTTTTGTACCACCTCGCCAAAACAAAAATGCAATATCTTCAAAACCGGACTTGATCTTGCCATGAAACTTTACCGACATGCATAAATATCCATAATGAACCTCCAAGGAAGTAAATGGAACAATTTGAGCTCAAATGAACAACCTACTAAAAAATAGTAAACTTCCCAAAAATAGTAACTCTGCCCAAAGATAGCCCTTATTGAAAAACTAGACAATATTTTTGGGTGATGCAAGATGGCTCTTACACCCTGGATGCTCCTGCATCAGACACCTGGGGTAATCTGAGAAGTGACCCTGTCATATCTTAGGTTTTTAGAGGAAATTTTTTATTAATATACTTCCTCACCTCTTCATGCAAATTCTTCAATCGTTCTACAAAGTCTTTAGCTTCAACACTAATCTTTTCTCCATTGTACAACTTCCTTAATTCTGAAGCATTTCTAGGACTACTTCTATATACAATTTGGAATGGTGATTTACCAGTGCTCCTATTGACAGAATTATTGTATTCAAATTCTTCCTGTGGTAAAATACAATCCCACCCCTTTGGTTTATCTCCTACTAAGCATCTCAAAAAATTTCCCAAACTCCTATTCACCACTTCTGTCTGTCCATCGGTCCGGGGATGGTGTGCAGAGCTGAACTTCAAATCTATCTTTAGATTACTCTACAATGTCCTCCAAAAGTACCCAACAAACTTAGTGTCTCAATATGAAACTATGATTTTTGGTAGACCATGTAGTCTCACCACTTCTCTAAAAAACAACTCTACCACACGAGCAACATCATTAGTCTTTTTGTAAGGAATGAAATATGCAATCTTCGAGAACCCATCCACCACCACAAAAATGGAATCATGTCCTCTCTAAGTTCTTGGTAAACCAAGAAAAAATTCCATACTAATATCCACCCATGACCTCTCTAGTACATGTAATGGATGATATAACCCTGTATTCTTCCTAGTTCCTTTTGCCATCTGACATATTCTACAAATCTGCACAAACTTCTTGACATCTTGTTGCAATTGTGGCCAATAATAATTCTCACTAAGAAGAGAAATAGTTTTATCTCAACCAAAGTGTCCAACCAATCCTCCTCTATTCTTCTCTTTGATTTTATTCTCCCTCATGGAGCTCTTTGGAATGCACAACTGGCTCCCTTTGAATTACATTAAATCTTGGATTATAAAATCCAACCATATGGTCCTATCTAGAGTAAGAGGTTCTATGCAAGCTCTCTAGGCCTCACCAAAATTAAGATTCCTAGGATACAAACTATTGAGTTCATTGAATCCAACAAATTTGATTTGCATCTTTGTCAACAAATTCTCCCTCCTACTCAGAGCATCTACAACCCTATTAGACTTTCCACTTGTATGCTTCAAAACAAAAGTGTAACGTTGCAAAAACTTAACCCAGCTTAAATGCCTTTGGTTTAACTTTCCTTGGCTATTCAAATACTCCAAAGCTTGATGATCAATAAAAAAAACAAATTCTTTTTTGTCTCCACTTCCTCAATGCTTGAACTATAGCATAAAAATCTTGATCATAAACATAATATTTTCTTTTGGCATCATTCATCTTCTCACTAAAATAAGCAATGGGTTTACCTTCCTAACTCAAAACAACTTGAATGACATTGCCACTAGCATCACAATATACTTGAAATACCTTATTAAAATCTGGAAGTGGTAAAACACGCTTCTCTGTAAATTTTCTCTTCAACAAATCAAAACTCTTTGCTTCTCTTGTAGTCCAATTTAACTCTTTTCTATCCCCTCTCATGGTTTTAATCAAGGGTCCGTAGATACTACTAAAATTTATTATAAACTTTCTATAAAATCTATCCAAACCATGAAGAGGTCTTAACTTAGTAGCACTCCTTGGACTAAGCCATTCAAGGATAGCCTTTACTTTCTATGGGTCCATTTTAAGACCATATGACGAGACAAAAAATCCCAAGTACACTAACCCCTTCACAAAATTGCACTTCTTTAGGTTAATCAACAACTTCTCTTCGCTTAAGTTCTCAAAGACCCTACGTATATGCATTATATGATCTTCCAATTTCTTACTGAAGATCAAAATATCATCCAAGTAAACAACAACAAACTTACTCATAAATTATTTTAATACCTTGTTCATGAGCCGCATGAATGTGCTCGGTGTATTGGTTAGCCCAAAAGGCATGACCAACCACTCATACAAGCCCTCCTTTGTCTTGAAGTCTTTCTTCCATTCATCTCCTTCTCTAATCTAGATTTGGTGATATCCACTCTTCATATCTATCTTTGTGAAGTAATAAACTCCACTCAAGGAATCGATAATGTCATCCATCCTCAACAAGGGAAATCTATACTTGATAGTAATCTTATTGATAGACCAAAAATCTGTACACATCCTCTATTCTTGATTTTTCTTTGGTGCAAGTACTACTGGTACAACACATGGGCTCAAACTCTCTTGAATCAACCCCTTCTGTAAAAACTCTTGCACTTGTCAACCATCAAAATCATTGTCTGATCTGTATTTGTCAACCATTTAACATCTCCTCTTAAGATATGGTAACATAATAAAAATTGATTAATCAAAGGCTTGAAATCAATGACAAAACAACTGTTAGAGTAAAAAAGTATTTCTATGTTCACTTATTAATTAAATCATTATTGATTTAATTGTTTAAGTCACCTTTTTATCTCCTGTTCACTTAAGCTAAACTTTATCCATACAATAATTAATTCTTTATTAATTATTCATGCAACCTAGGTTTCTCCACCTTCTTGGTGTTCGATCTCCTTTATAAGGATTGATCTCTTTGTATTTATTATTCCCTCTCTGAATGAACATTTTGTCTTTCAGAACATTCTTGTCTCCAAGCTTTGCTTTTGTAACAGGTTATTGTGCATGTAGTGGATCTTGGTGGTTGAATTCTATGAATTCTAACATGGTATCAGAGCCTTGCTGCTACATCCCGTTCTTGAGTATTTGAATTTTTTGGATCTTCGAGGGTTTCAAGCTTTTTCAAGTGTTTTTGTGTGGATTTGAAGGAAATTTATTTTTGGGAGCACTTTGGGAAAAAACCAACATCACGGTTGAGTTCAGAAGGCCCAAATCCCCCAATTTTCATATAAGGCATGATCATCTTTGTCAAAGTTGCAATTTGAGGCAATTTGTTTTTGCCTATCCTGCCCTGGCACGAAAATTGAGAAAAAAATTTAAAAAAATTTAAAAAAAATCAATATTTTTATTGATTTTGTCGTTACAAATTATACCTCCCACACAAATCATGGGCGGCCACCACTGCGCCACCACACCACCGTGTGCCCACCATCGCGCCACCGCGCGCCCTTCGCTCGCCAACCTCCAGTCCCCCTCAGCGGCTCCGCCGGCAGTTCACATAGGGGTCTCCACCACCGCCCAGCTTCGGAAGCTCCACCATTGCCACCACTGGCAGTTTACCTTGGGGCCTCCGTCCCTGCCCAGTAGGCTCCGCCCAGCCACCACCCAGCGGGCTCCACCACCTTCAGCCCCCGCGGGCCTATACAACCCCCAGAGCAGAATCATATCTCCTCACCTCAGCCATCTTCCTCTTCCATGGGGAAGGGACATGCTCTTGCTGCATGAGCTTTGTCTTCTGGCGCCACTTGGATTATTGATTCAGGTGATTCTCACCAAATGTCTCACTCTTAGTAGCTAGTCACTGCACTTGCCCATAGTGATACTTCACATATTGCCTTTGGTGACTCTACTTAGCTTGCAGTTATAGGTTCTGGTATTGTCTCATTACTCGAAGGTTGTCTATAGGATGTACTTCTTGTTCCTAACATTTTGACACACCTCCTTTCAGTTTTTTAGATTTGCCATTCTGGCTCTGGAAAGACAATTAATTTCTCACCACATGATGTGGTTATTCAAGACCTCCATGATCCTGATTTGATTGTGGCCACTGGCAGTGTACATCCTCAGTCTCACCTATATATTTTTGATGGATTTGCGAGTTTAAATGCTTCCAGTGTCTCTCTTGTGGCACATGCAGATTCAGCGAGCAGACTTTGGCATGAGCGTTTTGGCCATGTCAATTATAGATACTTACGACAGATGAGTACATAGGCACTTGTGAGTGGGCTTCCTTTGATTTCATGTACTGATGGTGTATGTCAAGGTTGTGCCCTTGGAAAACATCACAGGGATACTTTTCCTACAAGTCGTTCCACTCGTGCAAAGGCACCTTTGGATCTAGTACACAGTGATGTCATGTCTTTTTTGACTCCTTTTTCAGGGGCTCACTATGTGCTCACTTTCATTGATGACTTCTCCCACTGTACTTGGGTATATTTTCTCAAGTACAAATCTGATTTCTTTGATACCTTTTATGTTTTCAAGACATTTGTGGAGAAGCAATTTGGTCATTCTATCAGGAGGATACACACTGACAATGGGGGGGGATATGTGATTCAGGCTTTCAAATATTTTTGCAGTGAGCATGGTTTACAACATCAGTTGATAGTTCCACACACCCCTCAGTAGAATGGTGTTGCTGAGAGAAAGAATAGAACTTTATGGGAGATAGAAAATTGTATACTTCAGTCACAGACTATGCAACCTTCTTATTGGGCTGAGGCAATAAATTATGCCAACTATATTCAGAATCGAATGCCTCATAAGGCATTACAACATATGACTCCTAAGGAGGCTTGGTCTTAGATCAAGCCTGATGTTTCCACATTTTGAGTATGTGGTAGTGTGGCTTGGGCATTTATTCCAGATTCTTAAAGGAGAGCCATGGAGAGGAAGAGCTGACCACTCACTCTTGTTGGCTAATGTGAGGATGTCAAGGCGTACAGGTTGTTTGATCCTAATTCTAGAGAGATCTTGTTTCAACAGTATGTCCAGTTTGATGAGAGCTATCCATTAATGGATTCTCCATCACCAGCTTCTCCCTCATTATCTACTCCTCCATCTCTTGTGTCTCCTTTTTCTCTTGATGATGATGATGATGTTGATGATCCACCATCACCAACTACTCCACTTATGCCCCAGTGGGCCCATGTTATAGTTGATGTAGTAGGTTCTTTGGCTGGTGATCCTATAGATAGACATCATACTCGTGCTCATACATCTAGTTCTAGCCTTCTGATTCATGCCATTTCAGATGACCCTCAAAAGTTTTCAGAGGTGATAGGTCACACAAAGTGGGATATGGCTATGGAAAAGGAGTATTCTTCTTTGATGAAGAATCATACATGGGATTTGTGTGCTCTTCTGAAGGGAAGGAAGTTGGTTCAGTGCCAGTGGTTGTACCATACCAAATATGCTGCTGATGATTCTATTGATAAGTATAAGGCTCATCTTGTTGCAAAGGGGTTTTCTAAGGTGGAGGGTATTGATTACTCTGAGACCTTTTCTCCTGTTTCCAAGATGAATTCTATTCACCTTGTACTTTCACTTGCAGCTTCACAGGGGTGGATAGTTTATCAGATGGATGTGAAGAGTGCTTTCTTGCATGGAGACCTCCAGGAGGAGATCTATATGGAGCAGCCCTCGAGGTATGTGCAGGACTCTTCCTTAGTTTGCAAGCTTCGACGTTCATTATATGGTCTCAAACAAGCCCCTCGAGCTTGGTATGAGAAGATGTACTATTTCTTTCTTTCTATCTAGTATACCCGTTTCCACTCTGACCACACAGTGCATCTTTAGCGTGAGGGGATTGAGATTGTCATACTTGTGCTCTATGTTGACAATCTTCTCATCACAGGTAGCTCATCCTCCATGATTCAGGATATCCAGCGCACATTGATGGAGCAATTTGAGATGACAGATCTCAGTTTTCTACATTAATTTTTGGGCCTACAGATTGTATAATCTTTTGATGGGATTTCACTCCTTCAGTAGAAGTATACTCTTGATATGCTTCACAGATTTGATATGCTTGATTGCAAGCCTGCGCCTACACCATTTCAGTCAGGAGTTGTGTTGTCTTCCACATGTCCTACACCTTCAGTGGATTCCACTTTGTACCGATAGTTGATTGGCAAATTGTTGTATTTGACACACACCCATCCTGATCTTTCCTTTGCAGTTGGACTTGTCTCTAGGTTCTCCCATGATCCTCATGAGAGCCATTGGCAAGCTGCCAAATGTATTTTGCAATATCTTTGAGGCATTACACATTTTGGCATTCACTACACATCAGGCTCACCACACATCATTGGCTTCACTGACTCAGATTGGGTTGGTGATGTTAATGATCAAAAGTCTACTTATGGCTTTGTTTTTTTGCCTTGGTTTTGGTCCTATCACATGGTCATGCAAGAAGTAGACTACCACTGCATTATCATCTACAAAGGCTAAGTACCGAGAAACGATGATAGCTAGTCAGGAGATTTTATGGCTTTGATAGTCTATGACTGAGTTTGGGTTTCCTCCTGATAGTCCCACTATTCTTTGGTGTGACAATCAGAGTGCCATACACATTGCCCACAACCCAGTGGAGCATCAGTGCACCGAACACATTAAGATCGACATGCACTTCATCAGACAGTTGATTCAAGATGGTGCTCTCATCTTGGAGTACATACCTACAAATGACTAGGTTGCAGACATCTTCACTAAACCTTTGGCCTCTCCATTCTATCTCTAGTTGCATGCTATGCAACGGGTGAAGGAAGTTGTCCGTGGGGGGTCTCAGTGAGGAGAGGCCTTCCTTCCTGTGTGTGTGATATTTGGTACCTGTTAGATGGACACAAACACTTCAATAGATCATTGTTTTAGTAACTTAGGGTTAGTAAAAGCATGAAAAACACACAAAACCCTCTAAAGGCGACCTATTGCCTTCTAATCTAGGAAGAGTATGAACATCAATATATCAGCCCTCAGAATATATTGATGAAACAGTGACCAATACAACCTAAATACGAAGGATTTGAGTTAAAATGAGCTAAAAATGATTAAACATGCATGCATACAAGCTATGAAATGATAAAAGAA
>MU223644.1:151212-176875 GCA_018584345.1 Thuja plicata
TTAAATTGATTTAAAAGAAATATGCCAAACAGTAACAGGGTCGCTTGGACATAAATCGAGGGCATGATCACACTTAGGGCAAATAGGGTCCATAGTTGTGACAGACCAATTTTAGGTGGTTACACTTCCTTCATGTTTTTTTAGCATTCTTTTTGTTCCATCTCTTTTTGGAGTAGAGTTTTTCCCATGTGGTTTTCTCTATTTCTCCACTTTACAGAGATTTGGTTGTGATATGGTACCTGATCAGGCCTTGTTGCCAGGACCCAAATTTACTGCTTTCAGTAGTTTCTTCTAGGTTTTATCTTCTCCCTAAGTTTATCTTAAGGGGGGGTGTTAGAGTAAAAAGGTATTTCTATGGTCACTTATTAATTAAATCATTATTGATTTAATTGTTTAAGTCACCTTTTTATCTCTTGTTCACTTAAGCTAAACTTTAGGCATGCGATAATTAATTCTTTATTAATTATTCATGCAACCTAGGTTTCTCCACCTTCTTGGTTTTCAATCTCCTTTATAAGGATTGATCTCTTTGTATTTATTATTCCCTCTCTAAATGAACATTTTGTCTTTCAGAACATTCTTGTCTCCAAGCTTTACTTTTGTAACAAGTTATTGTGCATGCAGTGGATCTTGGTGGTTGAATTCTATGAATTCTAACAACAACAACTGATCTAACCATTTCTACAATCATGATACTCAGTATCACTCAGTCTTCATAATCTCCATTTGATATTCACCAGTTAACCAAAAATCTCCCTCTTTGGCATTGGTGGCAACCACTATAACAATGTTATAGAAATTGATGACGACAGCTCTCAAATACATAACTGTACTCCCTCCGAGTTGATATATCTGTTTTCACTTTGATATTTTTGATCTAAATCCCCCTCTTAGATAAATATTTTTTTTTGATAACATACATTTTTAATATTCTTCATGAGTAAATATTAGCAATTCATTCTTCTCCCTCTTGTTAGGAAAAATGTCATCAATTCATAACTCTCCCTCTTTGACAACAATGCCAAAAGTCACACTCCTGAAAACTTGTTCCAGTACTGGATTATAACTGACATGTACTCATAAAACATTACATACAAAAATCTTTTCACAACTTTAGGAATCACCTAAAGTGTGTCATACTAACATCAATTCATAAATATATATTCTAATGAAATATAGATTTGATGTAGCATGCCTCATGCTCTTTAGTGAATATTGGATAGGAGAAGAACCCCAAATTTACCTCTTAGACACTCAAAATAATCTTTAGGTAGTGGCTTTGTAAATATATCAGCCAATTGTTCCTTTGAATTCACATATTATAATTTGACATTCTTCTCTTGAACTTTCTCTCTCAAGTAGTGATACTTGATAGAAATGTGCTTGGTCTTTGAATGCATAATCGAGTTCTTTGATATATTAGAACTTGTATTATCACAAAAAATAGTAATAGAATACGTGATCTCTTCTTGCAAACTTGTATCATCTTAAAATGGAAGCATTTCCATTTTGGTAGGTTTAGCACCATCATTCAATACACTTGCATGTTAGATTTGCATTTAAGATGCATCTACACTTGATTCTGCATTTCTAGGTGAAATTAGGGTTAGGATCCTGTGGATTCTCCTTAATTTCCCTTTTTTTGGCTTTATTTTCAAGTAGAACCTATGTACTGGCTCTCCTAATCTTCATCATACCTCTTCTATGGTCTTTTTGCCTCTCCCCAGCACTCTGGTGTGCTTTCTCACCTTCCTAGGTCCCTAGCTGACCTGGGAATCTTACAGATTTCTTAAGGTGACCTTCCTGAAACCTCAGGTCAGGGTTGAGGTTGATTTTGACCTAGGTTATAATTTAGGTTGACTTTGACCTAGGTCAAGGTTGAGGTCAAATTTGACCTCTGTCAGGTGTTGGTCCCCGCTTTCAGATCTGAAACATATGAGGGCCCTAAACTTAAAAATAGGTCCTCGAGTCCGGGTGCATAAGTGTTTTCTCTGATATTAAAATTAATACATCCCCTCCTTGGTTGGTGATTGTAATTGGACCATAATTCAAGGTGAAATTTTAATTTGGGTCCCTTGCATTTCCCTAGGAGGTCTACCTTGAGATCTCTATATAAACACTCTCTTTTGCCTTCATTATACATGATGACACAACAAGATCATTACAATATTATGATGCATATTGTGATGATATGATGATGCAAGAATGCAAGAGGATGATATAGAAGGAAAAGATATGATGATGCATTGATACAAGAAAGCACTTTTGTGGACAAAACCATTGTAGATCTTGATTGGAGCAAGAAAGAGTTCTTCAAATCCTTCCTTCTTCATTGATCTAATTCTTTCAACATTTAAGCATTCAAATGATACAACCATGGGGTAGCGATTACGAATTGTGAGTTTGATAGGAGTACTTTATCCTTGGGAGTTTGGTATGATTTCTTTATCATATTCAAATCTATGCATTGCTTCCTCATTTCAATTCATGCTAGGGTTTCAATCTTGAAGATTAGATCTCGGTATTGCACATTAAAAGCTCTTCCTATGAGCAACACACACATACATTCTATTACATCCAGCTATTCGTGGAGGTGGAAACCACCAAAATGGGGGTTTGAATAAGACAAAAACCTATATAGCCACCCCAAAACACCCTTTTTTAGATATCTACAGTCGCTATTTCAGGAGTTACAGGTCAGATTTAGATACCCTTTTCGGCAAACTTCCAGGATCTACAAATAGATTTTCTGTCAGACAGTGCAGGTCAAAGGCAACATTCATTTTTGGGTCAAAGGCGACCTTCATTTTTGGGTCAAAGGTGACATTCATTTTTGGGTCAAAATCAACCTAAGCCAGATCCAGAATTTTTTTTTGGGTTTTCTCTGTTTCTGTGTTTCTGTTCCAGATCTGGTTGTAGATTTTACGAAAAGTTGATACAAACATCAAAAAATAGGTATTTCTAGATCTGCTATAATGTGAGGTATGTATTTAAATCCTTTATTCTTTGCAATACTTTCAAATCTATATTTCCATTTCAATAATATAGTACACAAAAAAAGTAAAACAAATGTAAAGGGTGATTAGTATGTGACATCGGATCTCTGGTTCTAAACCCTAGTAGATCTACCATACCATATTTTTATCCTTTACATTTTGGTGAACCCGCGATAGACAACTCTTTATTTTTGGTGTTATTTTTAAATTTTACGTTAGATCTTGCATGCATATAGAAGTAGATTTCTTTTATGCTCTTGCAATCATATTTCACAAATATATAAAAATTAGAAAATTTCTTTAAAAACACAAAAACATTTACATGCTTGTAATTTTACTTTGTGTTCAACATGTATGAATTTTGTTTTGAATTCTTTGATGAGGATTTTATTGCACAATAGGATAGATCCCTTAATGAGGTACATGGAAGTGAGGATGAAAATGGTTTGAATGAGATCTCCATTGATCCTATTCCTATTTCATCCTCCTCCACAACCTCTCCAATTGACCTTTACCATAGGGTGTGTACATGGTTACCTTCATGTTCCACTATTTGAAACATTGATACAGCTATAATTTTATATCCTAAACCTTTGATGAAGGTAAAAGGATGTCCTCTAATAACTATTAAGGCTAAACCTAGAGATCCTTTGGATTTCTTTGATAACACAGATTCTGTTTCACATGATTATCGCACACGGAATAATCCTCAACCTATTGTTCTAGCTTCTTTACCTCCTTCTCAACCTGTGCTTCCTCAAGAACCTAGGTTACCTTCTTCCTTTAAGGAGTATGACTTCATTGAAAGATTACACATTACTCTCGCTAAGATATCTTTATGAGAATTGCTTCAAACTTCTCCAACATATCATGAGGCTTTGCAAAAAGCTTTATCTACTCTTCCTGCTCTGCCTCCTAACTAAGAGAATATCAATTCATTTTTGGAGTGCATGCATACTATGCCTTCTGTACCTCCTATTGTATTTACCAATGATGATTTACCTTCTGTTGAGGTGAAAAATCAATATGATGCTCTTATGATTGCTATTTCTATTAATCAGAGTATCATTCGTAGAACATTAATCAACAATGGATCTGGGATTAATGTTTGTAGCATGGATATGCTTAAGGAAATTAAGGATGATGTTAGAACTAGTCAACCAGATAATGTCCCTATTTGTGGATTTGATAATATCACAAAGAAAACTTTGGGCATTATTACACTACCTATTAAGGTTGGTCCAGTTCTTCTCAATACACCTATTCATGTTATTCTTGGACCTCTCAATTATAACCTTCTTTTAGGAAGACCTTGGTTACATAATATGCATGTAGTTCATTCTACTCTTCATCGTAAGGTTAGGTTCATTTATAAAAATTGGATGTATACGCTACATGCAGATGATGCGCCAAATCCTTGCTTAAATGTGGAATATGCCAAGGTTTCTGAACCTATACAACCAAGTTAGGAACCTGAGAAACCACCTGAGGTTAAACAAACTAAAACTTCATCTTCTTCTTTGACTGGGGATGATTGGGGAACATTGGACTTTAATCCTTGTTTTATTGGAGAATATAAATTTTTTGATTTGGAATTTATGAAACAACAAAGTGGGTTTGAAAAACAAGTTTTTACTCCTTCCCCACTTTCTGAGGAATTAAAAAGTAACTTTGTTGCTGCTTCACTTGAAGAAATAATTGAGACAATAAAACTAGATTACTATGACATTGTGACATATGCCGCTCCATTGACTCAATCTGATATGGCTGATAGCTATGGTTCTGGTTATCATCTACTCAAGAAATCAAGATTCAACAGGAAAGGATGTGGTAAATATGAACAAGGCATACAAGTGCCCTTGGACAACGAAGTTTATGATTATACATATGGGTTAGGGTTCAATACTTATAAACAACCATTGGCTTTTCCTCTTAATGTCAATGACATATGTGGTGGACATTTGAAGTTGGTTAATCCGCTTCTCCTCGACATGGATCAAAAACCTAGTTTGGATATTTTTCTTGAGGATGAAGCCCTAGCAGATTTTTAGGGGCTTATGAGGATCTACCTATGTTTCATCATAAAAGAAGAAAGCCCTATTGTCTGAATAATGAAGCCTATTTTGGAGAACATGATGAAAAAAATATTTCTCCTTTTCTAATGGATTCTACCATGCAAAGTAATTTGTTAATAACCGCGATTATTGAGGTTCAAGTGGATGTGAATGAATTTGACAAGACAATCAAAATTGGGAAATGTTTGAATCAAGATGAACATGATCAGTTGGTTTCCCAATTTCTTGAATATAAGGATATATTTTATTGGACATATTTGGATATGCCAGGTACAGATCCTAATATTTTTACTCACAATATTGTTCTCAAACCTAATGCTAAACCTATGAAACATAAAATCCGAAAGATGAATACAGACATTGCCTTATTAGTTAAGGCCAAAATTGAAAAATTATTAGGTGTTGGGTTCATCCACTCTATTGATTACTCTGAATAGGAGAAAATAAAGATAAGGATGTGCACTGACTTTCAATATTTAAATAAGGCATCCTTAAAAGATGATTTCCCATTACCTAATATTGATAAGATTGTAGATTCAACAGTGAGTCATGATTTATTGTCTTTTATGGATGGTTTTTCAAGTTATAATCAAATATTTATTCCTATCAAAGACCAAATTAAGGCCTCATTTATAGCACCTTGTGGAATATTTTGTTGGTTCATGATGCCTTTTGGATTAAGAAATGCGGCAACAACTTATCAGCACGCTATGAATTTGATTTTTCATGATTACATTCATAAGATTCTGGAAGATTATGTGGATGATATCTTGTAAAAATCTATACAAAGAGGATCATGTTTTTATTTTATGGAAAATATTTGAAAGAATTAGGAGTTATAATATGATATTGAATCCTAAGAAATGTACCTATGGAGTTGATTCTAGTAAATTATTAGGATTTATAATCTCTAAGAGAGGCATAGAGGTTGATACTAAGAAGATTGATGCTATTGTTAATATGCCTCCTCCTAAGAATATTTCTCACTTACATAGTTTACAAGGAAAAATTCAAGCCATTCGTCACTTTGTTTCTAACTTAGCCGATAGAATTGTTCCTTTACTTCCTTGCATAAAAAAGATACCAATTTTTCTTGGAGTGAGGAATGTAAAAAATCCTTTGAGAAATTTAAGAATTATCTCGCCAATCCTCCTATTTTGCAAGCCGCTCAATTTAATAAACCCTTTTGTCTATATACTTTCGCTACTCCAAATGTCGTGAGTGCATTGTTGGCTCAACATGATAGTGAAGGTAAGGAAAGAACGGTGTACTACATTAGTTAGAATTTACTTGATTATGAAACGAGATATACCGACTTGGAAAGACAATTCTTGGCTTTAGATTATGATTTTCAAAAACTCAGGCATTATCTATTGGATGTTGAGTTCAATGTGATTGTTAAATTTGATCCTTTAAAACACCTTTTCTCAAAGACTGATCTCTTTGGCTGTCTGGAAAAGTGGGTGATGTTACTTACGGAATTTGATCTTAATTTCATTTCTCAAAAGTCAATTAAAGGACAAGCTTTAACTGATTATTTAGCTAAAGCTCCTTGTCCTCATTCTAATACATGATTTACCTCAATAGAATTCCTTGATGAGAGCATTCTAGCTATTAAGCAAGAGGATGTTTCAGAATTATATTTTGATGGTTCTAAATGTAGGATATGTTATGGTGTTGGCATTATCTTGGTGCCTCCTACAAAGAAACCAATTCCTATGTTGTATAAATTGACCTTTCCTTGTACTAACAATATTGTGGAGTATGAAGCTCTTATAGATAGCTTACGAGCAACCACATCCATTCATATTAAAAACTTGGAAATCTATGGGGATTCATAATTGATTGTGGAGAAAATAAAAGGAGGTTATCAGTCTAATAATGATAAAATGACACAATATAGAGATTTGGCTCTCGATATTCTTTCACAATTCTCTTCCTATACGATTCAATATTTACCTAGGAAAGATAATTGACATGCGGACGCCATGGAAAGCACAAATTCTTTGGTTTGTCTCAAGAATAATGCCAAAGACATTCAATTTACTTTACATACTCTTAAACACCCTGCAATTTCTAATAAGGTTACTGCTGATTGTTTCAACTTGCATTTGGATGAATGGTATTCGCATATCTTTCATTTTTTGAAAGATGGTACTTCTCCTGAATCAACAACAAGGAACATTCCTAATCATATTAGGAAGCTTGTAGCACATTATATCATTCTAGGAGATACACTTTACAAATTCTCTTATAATGGTTTGCTATTAAGATGTCTCGGTAGAACCAAAATTCTGATAGCTTTAGCAGAAGCTCATTCTGGTTCTTGTGGGGGGAAATTTTGGTGGGAAGTCTTTAGTCAATAAACTTATTAGAATGAGATATTATTGGAAAACAATGGAAAAAGTTTCTTTCATATTTTTTAAGAAGTTTCCTCAGTGTGAGCAACATAGTAATTTAATTCATGCTCCTGATTGTGAGCTTTGTAATAAAGTTTCTCCATGGCCTTTTAGTATTTGGGGTTTTGATCTTATTGGAAAAATCTCACCAGCTTCTTCTCAAGGACATACATACATCCTGACAGCTATAGATTACTTTAGAAAGTGGGTGGAATCTATTCCTCTCCGTTCTACTACCACAGATGTTATTTGTGATTTCATCCTTAATCATATTATAGCACGATTTGGTATTCCTTCAACGATAGTTTCGAATAATGAAACTTCTTTCAAGAATAAAGAAGTCATGAAATTCTTGGAGAAATATCATATTCAGCATAGATTTTCTACTCCCTACTATCCTCAATCTAATGGTCAAGCTGAAGCATCGAATAAAGTCATTGAGCAAATCTTAAGGAAAATTTTTAATAAGCATGTGAAAGATTGGCATACCCAACTTACCTATGCTTTATGGGCTTATAGGACTAGTGTTTGTACTGCCACAAGTACTTCTCCTTATAATCTTGTCTATGATACTGATGCTATTATGCCATTATAATTAGAAATACCTTCTTTGCGTGTTTCATTTCATGGGATAATCGACAAGGATACTTTTCGGGAACAATGATTACAGGAATTATAAATGTTGGATGAACAACAGATAATGCTTTGGAACATATAAAGGCTTATCATAAATCACTTCAGAAATAGTATAATCATAAGGTGATTGAACAGTCATTTTTGGTAGGTGATTTAGTCTTGTATGAGAATCAAAGGAATGTGAATGCTTTACCTGGTGAAAAAGGGAGGTTTAGCCCTAATTGGCTTGGAACTTTTGTGGTAATTGAGGACTTTGCTTTGGGTGCTTATAAGATTGCTGATATGGATGGTGTCCCTTTTAAGGAATCTATTAATATTATGCATCTCAAATGTTATTATCCCTAGTACACCATTCTTTCTTTGTGTATTTTTGTATTCCTTATAGAATAGTTATGTTTGTTTTATAGGTTATGTGATTTTAGAAAATTACATTTGAATACATTCATACATGTCTTTGTTCTTTCTTTTTGTTAAATTTTATGTATTGGTGAAAAATACAGTAATCAATCACAAAACTAACTAGCCAAAGAAATTTTTTCATATATATATAACTTCTATGAGTTTGATACATATATGGCACATGTGCCCTATCTATCAATCTCTGTCTCGATGCTCTGAGGGTTGATGGCTCCCAATTCTCTCTGGTCTATGATGTGAAGCTAAGGATATCGATACGGTAGTCCGTGTGTGGCTCTTCGACATGCTCATCTCATAGTTACGTTCTTGGGCTCTCTGTAGGTCAGCCATCAATTTATCTTCTCTCTCTTTGCACAACCTTAGCTCTCGCTGGATGCATGCGAAGACATCCACATGTTTATCGGAATCTCTCTATCCAATGAGGGACTCTCACTGGCTAGTTGGAAGTTGGTAGGATATACATGTATCCTTCAGGACCTCAGATATAAAGCTCCTCCACTCCGCTATGCTAGCTATAGAATTCAAACATATTTATCTTTTAGTACTTCTTTTTAAAACATTCAATTAAAATAATCAAATATAATGCATGTTTCATACCTGGATCTCCCTCCTTAGCATCACCGAAGGATCTAGATGGTGGGGGCATGGAGTGACTTCTATCTCCATGCTCTCTATGTATGGGTCTCGGTGGTGGTGTCTCTGTATGAGCACAGGGAGGTCATCATGATCTCAATACTACATCATAGACAACATTCTCATCTACACAAGTACTATCAGCTAGGGGCATCTCCTCTGCTCTCTCCTCTACTCTCTCTTCTTCTCTCTCTTCTTCTATCTTCTCTGATATATCCTCTACTCTCTCCTATAATGGGATCTCCCTCAGAGATGGGCTTCTCCTTATCTCTCTGATCCTCCTCCTCATCCTCCAATGGTATGCCACTACCTCGGTGTGTCCTCTCTGAGAGACCTAGATCACCTATGGGATAGTCATCAGGGAAGATGGGGTGGGTTCCCTGCAGACTCCAGTATCTAATATAATCTATGCTAACACCTAAATCAGATACATCAGAAGCTACCTCTGTATCCTCAGTCTCATATGTCTTGTTATCTACAATATCTACTATTGTAGGTCGACGTATAGTGTTAGGTCTCTGATAGTATCTGGTCGGGTGTACATACTGAGTTACTACTCTGGGACCCCCTATATTAGACCAAAGTGTCCCATCACTCTGCCATAGTAATATGACATTACTTCATGACTGATAGGACCCTTTAGCAGCTTGCACCACTATGAGTGTCTTAGTTGGTATCGAGTATCTGGCCATTCTATCATCCAACAATACGGTCTCCATATCACATCTATACTTGGTGCATGTTCAATGCATACCCTCCAAAAGAGGATATCCCCATACTGCCAGACATTCGCTAGTGGGTAGGAAAAGGCTCTTGATGTGCTCACATCTACTATCACCAGAACACCCTATGGGCATGTACATGTGTAATGCTCAAACATCTAAACCTATAGAAAGGTGCATACTATGAGACTCTCCCACTGGTATCTCACTAACTGACATAACTCATGGTAGAGATGGGATAACATGCTGTGACCCCATGAGAAGACAGTCTTGTTACCCTCCATTCTATGTACAAGATGAGTGAATGGTGCTAAAAAGACTGTACCCTTTGTGCTGGGTACTACAACTAAAGAGAGTATACACAACATCACTTTTTGTACCAAAGGTGTCAGGCTTGATAGTATGGCTAACATACTGATCTGATCTACCCAAGTCCTCATCTATGGTACTCATCCTAAACAATATTCCCCATCTGAGAGGATCTAATCAAGACCCTGCTACACTCTCAGCCTGACAGGCTTACCTCAGACTGGAAGTCGTAGGATCCTATACACATCCTCTAGTGTGATCGTGATCTCTCTTGAGGGAAGATGGAAGGAACAAGTATCCTCATCCCACCTCTCTATCATGGCCAATATCATGGCTTGATGAAGCCTAATCTATGGTAGGAATACCAACCAGTACAGTCCCACATCTCTCAAGATTTGTATCTCATCCTACTATAGCTCAGATAAGTTCTCTTTGACAGTCAACAATATCCCTCTGAAGGGGTGCTCTCAGAGATGGATAGGATCTTGTCAGCACAAACAACATCATATCAGTACTCTATCATCATGAAACTATAATACTCACTTGAAGAGGTCAAGGTCAACCTTTTTGGGTCAAGGTCAACCTTTTTGGGTCAGGGTCGACCTTATCCCCAGAAAGGGTGAGATCTTCCTAGTTATGGTTGACCTTAAAGGGTCAAGGTCAACATAACTGGGTCAGGGTCAACCTTTTTGGGTCAAGGTTGACCTTACCTATGAAAACATGAATTTTATGACCAAAAATATCAAAAAAATGAACTTACCTCAGTAAGTGGCTATCCGCTGGCTAGGCACTCTCTTAGGATCTCCATGCAGGTCGCTCAAAGTTCTTTTCTCTTCGACATTCTGCTTCTTTTCCTAAAATCTGCAAATGGTAAGAATGAGGAGGTAAGTGTTTCCTTCTCTTATTTATAGCTAAAAATTAAGGATTTATTAGGGTTTTTTTGAATTTACTTAGGTTAAATTCAAATTTTCCTTCATATGCATTTAGATAGACATTCCCTCTTTCCATCATAACTTGTGTTTGGTAGCTCTGTTTTTAGTACAGTTAGTGGCGTTGGAATCATGATTTAGATAAATAACCCCTTGAATCAGTTTAGGAAGGTTAGGAATACTTATAACTAGTTTAGGAAAGGACTTTTAAATAAACTGCATACCCAATGTATAGGTCTAACCTTATCACCTTGTTTAACCTTTCAGAATTAGTAAGCCAAAAGAGGGGGGCATAAGGGGCTCTATGCACTTATAAAATTCATCATAGTAAGTCTTAGTTTCTCTATGGATTTTCATTAACCATGTGTCTTTTAGGTTGCGGGTACTAAGAGTTTCTTGCAGGATCTTTATGTTGAGGACTTGGCTATATCCTTTTTATTTCATGATGTTTTCTTACTTTAGCTTGCATATTCATGTAGTGTCATATCTAAGCTAAAGTGGGGGCTAAATGTATCATGTTAAAATGGAAGCACTACCATTTTGGTAGGTTTAGCACCCTCATTTAGTACACTTTCATGTTAGATTTTCATTTAGGATGCATCTGCACTTGATTTTGCATTTTTAGGTGAAATTAGGGTTAGGATCCTATGAATTCTCTTTAATTTCCCTTTCTATGGATTTATTTTTAGGTAGAACCTATGCACCATCTCTCCTAATCTTCATCATACCTCTTCTATGGCCTTTGCACCTCTCCCCAACACTCTGGTGTGTTTTCTCACCTTCCTAGGTCCCCGGCTGACCTGTGAATCTTACAAATTTCTTAAGGTGACCTTCCTGAAACCCCATGTCAGGGTTGAGGTCAATTCTAACATAGGTTATAATCAAGGTACACCTTGACCTAGGTCAAGGTCAAGGTCAATTTTGACCTCTATTGGGTGTTGGTCCCCACTTTTAGATTTGGAACATATCAGGGCCCTAAACTTAAAAATAGGTCCTCGGGTCTCGGTGCAGAAGTATTTTATCTAATATTCAAATTAATACATCCCCTCCTTGGTTTGTGATTGTAATTGGACTATAATTCAAGGAAAAATTTTAATTTTTCTCCCTTGCATTTCCCTAGGAGGTCTACCTTGAGATCTCTATATAAACACTCTCTGTTGCCTTCATTATATGTGATGACACAACAAGATCATTACGATATTATGATGCATATTGTGATGATATGATGATGCAATAATGCAAGAGAATGATATAGAAGGACAAGATATGATGATTCCTTGATACAAGGAAGTGATTTTGTGGACAAAACCATTGTAGATCTTGATTGGAGCAAGAAAGAGTTCTTCAAATCCTTCCTTCTTCATTGATCTACTTATTTCAACATTCAAGAATTCAAAGGATACAACCATGGGTTAGCGATTATAGATTGTGAGCTTGATAGGAGTAATTTAGACTTGGGGGCTTGGTATGATTTCTTTATCATATTCAAATCTATGCATTGCTTTCTCATTTCAATCCATGCTAGGGTTTCAATCTAGAAGATTAGATCTTGGTATTGCACATTCAAAGATCTTCCTACAAGCAACACACCCATACATTCTATTAGATTTGGCTATTCATGGAGGTGGAAACCACCAAAATGGGGGTTTGACTAAGGCAAAAACCTATATAGCCACCCAAAACACCCTTTTTTAGATATCTACAGTCGCTATTTTGAGAGTTGCAAGTCAGATTCAGATACCCTTTTCGATAAACTTACAGGATCTGGAAATAGATTTTCTGTCAGAATGTGTAGGGAAAAGGTGACATTCATTTTTGGGTCAAAGGCGACCTTCATTTTTGGGTCAAAGGCTACATTCATTTTTGGGTCAAAATTGACCTGAGCCAGATCCAAAAAAGATTTCTGGGTTTTCTTTGTCTCTGTATTTCTGTTCCAGATCTAGTTGCAGATTTTTCAAAAACTTGACACAGACATCAGAAAATAGGTATTTCCAGATCTTCTATAATGTGAGGTATGTATTTAAATCCTTTATTCTTTGCAATAATTTCAAATCAATATTTCCATTTCAATAATATAGTACACAAAAAAACTAAAACAAATGTAAAGGGTGATTAGTATGTGACATCAGATCTATGGTTCTAAACCCTAGTAGATCTTCCATACCACCTTTTTATCCTTTAGAATACCTTCAAGTAATTTCTTAATCTATACTATGTTTGCACACTTCATAGAAGCAACAACATATTCAGCCTCAACAATAGACTATGAAATACAACTTTGTTTCTTTCTTTGCCATGTAACCAATCTTTCACCTAGAAAGAATGCGCCTCCACTAGTACTTTTTCTGTCATCAACATTTCCAGCCCAATCTACATCAGTGTATACTTGCCGATCAAAAGTACCTCCTTTTTTGTATAATAACCCAAACTCTTTTGTGCCTTTTAGGTATCTCAAAATTCTTTTTACTGCAGACATATGTTTTTCCTTTGGATTAGAAGAAAATATTGCAACAATTCCAACATCGTGTGCTATATCAGGTTGGTTATGAACAACATACTATAATTTATGAATCATGGATTGGTAAAGAGTATTATCCATTTCTTTTATTTCATCCTCTTTAGATAATTTACATCCAGTAACCATTGGTGTTCGAACAGGTTAGGAATATTCCATACCAAAAGTTTTAAGAATCTCTTTGATATACTTGGCTTGTGTAATATAGATTCCTCTAGTAACTTGGTGTATCTGTAGACCTATAAATAAATTAATCTCTCTGATCATTGACATCTCAAACTCTTTTCTCATTTCATCAACAAATCCTTTACATAAAGTGTCATTGCCTCCATAAATAATATCATCAACAAAATTTTAACAATCAAAACTTTATTATCACTGTCACATTTCAAGTAAACATTACTATTATCACTTTTTCTTTGAAATCCTATTTTTATTAAATAAGAGTGTAGTCTCTCATACCATGCTTGTGGTGCTTGTTTTAATCCATATAAAGCTTTATGTAACTTACATACTTTGTTCTTGTTTGTGTTCTCAATGAATCTCTTAGGTTGCTCAATGTATACTTCTTCTTCAAGTATCCTATTAAGAAATGCAGACTTAACATCTATATAATATAATTTGAATCCTTTGTAAGAAACATATGCTAGAAGTATCCTAACTCCTTGCAATCTAGAAACAGGTGCAAAAGTCTCTCCATAATCAATTCCTTCTTCTTGTGCATAACCTTTGCAAACCAATCTAGCTTTATTTCTGATAAATTCTCCATGGTCATTTAGTTTGTTCCTAAAAATCCATTTAGTACTAATAACATTCTTGTCTTTGGGACTGGGTACTAATGTCCATGTCTTGTTCTTCTCAATTTGATAATACTCTTCTTTCATTGATTTCATCCAATCTTCATTATCTAGTGCTTCCTTAACTTTCTTCGGCTAAAATGAAGATATCAAACATGTATTGTCTCTTACCTTTCTTCTAGTTATCACTCCAGCATCCTTAATTCCAATAATATTTCTTGGGTAATGGTGCCTTCTCACATAATTTTCCAAAATAGCTTCAGTAGGTCTCGGTTCTTCAATATCAACATTCGGTTGTGGAACTTCTTGTTCATTTTCCTCCTCGATAGGTGCTCTTGGTAAAGTATCAGGGGCATCATGTTGTAAATATACAAACTTCTCATAATCTTTTGGCTCCTTCTTACTATCTTTATCATTCCTTTTTATAAATTCATCAATTCTTACATTTGTACTTTCCACCATTTTGTTACTAACCTTGTTCAAACATTTGTAAGATTTACTCTTTTTAGAATATCTTAAGAATATCCCTTCTCCTTTTGAATCAAATTTTACTTCTCTAGAATATTTCAGAATATAGCATTTGCTCCCAAAATTTTTAAAGTAACTAACATTAGGTTTGTGATCATACCAGATTTCATAAGGTGTCTTGTTGGTATGTTTCTTCATTTGTACTCTATTCCATGTATAAATAGCAGTACTCACAACTTCCCTCTAGAAGCTCTGTGAAACTCCTTTTCCAATCATCAGTTTCCTAGAACAATCAACAATAGATCTGTTTCTTCTCTCAACAATCCCATTTTGTTGTGGTGTCCTCGGTGCTGAAAACTGTCTCTTGATTCCATTCTCATTACAAAACAATGTAAAATCAGCAGAAGTAAACTCACCTCCTATGTCGGATCTCAGACATTTCAACTGTCTTCTAGTTTATTTTTCCACTTGGGCTTTATACCACTTAAACATTTGAAATGCATCAAATTTTTCTTTTAAAAACATTACAAACATCATTCTAGAATAATCATCTATAAATAAAATAAAATAACTGTCTCCATAATAACTTTGAGTTCTCATTGGTCCACATAAATCAATATCAACTGAATCCAAAATTCCTTGTGTAACATAAGTCTTGCTTGCAAAACTAGATTTAGTCATCTTACCCATATAACATTCTCTGTACATAGAATTCTCTAGTTTTTCAAGTCTTAGTAGTCCTCTTACTCTACTCTTCTTACACTTTGATTAAGTTGTCAAAATTAACATGAAAAATTCTTTTGTGCCATAACCAAACATCTTCAACTTTAGCAAATAGGCAGCTCTTTATAGAAGTATCAAGATAAAATAGATTACCTTTAGATTGTTCTCCAGTAACAATTAGATTACTCTTCTAATCAAATACTTTCACCCTTCCATATTGAAATTCCAGTCGATGACCTATATTATTTAGCTGTGCAACACTCAATAGGGTATATCTTAATCCTTCAACCCAATAAACATCATCACATCTTGTGTTATTAAGTAGAATTATAGATCCTTTTCCTTTCATAGGACATGGAGCATCATTACCATATCTAACATAACCTCCATCATGCTTTTCCAAGGAAATAATCTTAAATGTGTCACCATTCATGTGATGTGAACAACCACTATCTATAATCCATGTTTCATTCTTACTTACTTTTGATATTAGGGCTTTAGGTTCTTCTTCATCAGAATCATCTTTTATAGCAACATAAAAAACTTCTTTTCCATCATCACTATGAAAATTATCATCATCACTTAGTCCTTCATTAGTAATATGACAAGATTTATTACCTTTTTTTTTTTAGTCACTATATCTCTTGAATCTATTTTCTCTTTTGTCCTTATCTCTGTTATCTTTCTTTTCTTCCTTATCTTTCTCCAGATAGTTAGATGCAAAGTGACCAATTTTATCACAATTAAAACATTTCAAGGGTAACTTACCTCAATATTTTCCTTTGCCTCTTTGTAGAGAGCTTCAAATCATCTTTCATTCTCATTACATTCAATAAATAAATCTTCAATTCATTTAGTAAAGCTATAAAATTCTCACTAGCACTGCTCAAATATCCATCTCTAGCATCAACTTTCCTAGCCTTTCCAATCTTTAAAGTAGACTTAAATGCAGATTCAATCTTAGAAGTAGCAGAAATACTATTGTCAAAATCATTTAACTCAAAGGAAGTTAACTTACCAATAATAGCATCTAGTGAAACATTCATTTGGGGTATAGATATCAGCTCTTGTATAACATATACATGAATACTATAAATTGATAGCAGGGTTCTCAACATTTTGCTTATAAGATCATCCTCTGTTGTGATACCACCATCTCCTCTAATAGAATTAAAAATCTCCCTAAATATTGTACTATATTGTATTATGTTCTCTCCTTCCTTCATCCTCATAGAGTGAATTTTTCCTCTCAAACTTTCTGCTTTAGCCTTCTCAACATGCTTATCTCCACCATAGGTCAAAATAAGTTTATCCCACATTTGTTTTGAAGTAGTGCAGCCATCAAGCTCATCATATTCCTAGTTAGTAAGTGTACATGAAATCTCAATCATAACTTGTGTGTGTTCTTGTTTCTATCTTTGCTCACTGATATTCATAGGTGCAATAGTCAGTGATACATATTCATTATCAAGAAAGTGAAGTCCATATTCTCCTACTCTAGACACATGCAACCTCATTCTACTTTTCCATGTAGAGAAATGATCCATATTCAGCTTTGGTGCTTCCCTCTTATACATCTTTAGATCTGGACTCAAGTCCTTTAAAACTTAACACTTCAGAGTAACTCAACTATGATACCAATTATTGGTCCCACTGAGAGGGGGGGGGGGGGGGGGGGAANGGGGGTGAATCAAACAAATCAAAACTTAAACTCTTGAAATTAAAATCATTGATTCACTCGGTAATACTGAATACAATAAATAAAAAATTCACAAAATAACATAAGCATAAATATATCTCATATATGTAAATAATTCATTCAAACTTAGCAACATTAGATTTAACTCATTGACACAGGATTTAACAAGAAAACCCAATTTGGGAAAAACCTCTGTGGGAATTGTAACCCACAATAAAAATGTACCCTTCTGAAGTACGCTGGGTCAACAACTTATCTTGTTAAAGATTACAAACACATTTTCTAAACGTGACCCTGTTAGGGGATTTACCTCAGATCTATTAAGATCTTCACCCTGCTAGGAGTGACCTTGTTATAGGTCTTTAAACACTTTTTTGGAATGTCACCTAAGTCTAGGTTTTAAAAATAGGATGGTTAAATCCACTCAGTTAAGAGATTTATCTATTACAAATATCAGTAAGCAACAATAAACTTTGATCTATAAATATAGAAACTCACTATGCTTGTATCAGATCCTTTATGCTCAATTGAATATTGACATCACATACTCCATTATTCTCTTTCTTAGACTATTGATTTGTCAATCTGTCTTTCTCTATTTTGCTCGGTAAATGTTATTCTTCAGCTTCTTCTGTTACTTATGTAAGTTATTTTTGTTGTCATTAGTTTTTTCAAATTCAAAGATCATGAAGAAAATAGTTGGTGAATGGAGGAATTCTTATAAAGGACTAGTCAGTAATACACACTAAGGCAGTCGGTCAAGATATAAAGCATTATGCATTCGGTAAAGCAAAGAAGTGAGAACTAAGTATACCAAGCATATTTTGTTACCGAGTGAATATAGTACACTAAGTTACTAGTTACTGAGCACCGAGAGATCACTCAATCGAGTAAGAAGGAATATGTAACCGAGCCAAATAGTTAAGCGATAAGAATGCATTAATTATATTGCTAGAAGTATTAATAATAGTTGGTTACACGATCAATGATTGAGATAATTTAGGATGAAGATCTAAGGAAAAAATCAAATGGTTAATGCAATTTTTGTATTTCCAAGAACACCAAATACCAAGGTAAAATATACGATCATCAAGCGAGAAAGAAGATCGAATGGTTCAGGGTAATCATTTGGAAACTAATTCATAGGATTCAGAGGTTAAAACTTCATATTTATTAAGGATGAATTCACAAGATGAATTTGTTGTAAGAGAAGCTGTTTATGTTGATGAAGTTGATTTTAATGAAGGAGTTTATGCCGTTATTGAATTATTGAGGTGAACAACACAGAGAAGAGAAGTATCAAGCAGATTTAGCTACAACAGAGCAGAACAATGAAGTGTTATAGAGATCATAATTAAGGTAACACATATCAAAGAACATAGAGTTTGAATCAAAATTAGTATTTGATGCAAATTATAACATACATTTCATAGTTTAAAGTACTATTGTATTGTGAAGGTAAAATCCCAACACTGGTTAGATCCTAACAGATCTTGTTATTGTAAATCCTTTAACTGGGTACATCTCTAAGTGTAGAGTTTACAAAACCCACTAATCAGGTAGAATTAATAAGTCTTGTATACTCTTAATTGAGAAAGTTATCAGAAGTAGAAAACATTTGTATGTCTAACTGAGAAACCTTTCTTACTATAGTTTTAGTAAAAGTTGTGGGTGTCATCCTGATAGGGCACCTCCAAGGTGTGCTTGTACAAACACTATCTAGGAACCTACTTTTCCTAGCCTTCTCAAGATCCTAAACTCTCTTCTAGGACCTCACAAGTCTTTTCTCCACTAGCCTAAGACTTCACTAACTCAACTCTATGAGTTGGTATCCTTGTGCTTCACCCTAAGGGGTAACTACCATTAAGTGTACTTCAACTCTTCACTCCTCCTTGGATACGACATAAAACTTCACCACATTTTCATCATAAGTGTTGTACGGGGTGAATTCATCACTAAAACAACTATTTGTCTCCCCAATGACCCCATTTGAATAATGCATTAAGGATTTCTCAATTGAGGTCAAGATTGACTATGGTTTTGGCCTAATAGGTCTAATTGGTCTACTAGCCCTAAACACAATGTTTTTCCCAATTCTTTCCCAAAAATTCCAAATAAACCCAAAAAATAACTTGACATTCAGATACCCTTTTTAAATACCTTGAATATTTTGGTGGTCTTAGGTTCCTAAGACATCTGTACAGTGGATTCCTAAAATGTAGGGCTAATAGGGCTATAATTGTGTAGTCCCTTGATCTCTACTTGGAAATATACCTAAATGGATTTTCCAATGCCTAATATCACTACTAGGTGTCTTTAGGACCTCTAACTCTCTAAAACCATGCTTGGTTCTATGCTTCCTCTCTTTCCCCTGCAATTACACATCAAATATTCTCTGTCATACCCCTAGCCGGGCACACTGATCTCGCCTAGAGCATGATATTAGAAATAGAAAGATTGCTCTTTTGAGATCCTCCTTCCACACAAAAAAACTTCAATGGATTCCCTTCCATATTCATCTAGGCCATGATGATTTTCACGGTGGAGAACTATGGGGGAGCCATGAAACCAAAAATAGTCTAAACTACACCAGTAATTATGCTATCTACAAAACAATTTCAAAACCTACTCTAATGAGATCAAATAAAATAAACTAATGAATAGAAAATTCTTAGAACATCTTATACTACAAATATCCAACACTAACTCTCACAGTTCAATCCATAAAATTAAACTTAAACTCAATGCAAGTCGACTGTGTCTGCAAACCAGAACTCTGAGCTTCTATTCACATTCAAAATTACATTACATCACTCTCTTCCTCGAGAAATGAGATCCTAGATGTATTAATATTCCTTACCCTTGATTGTAGGCCATTATGGAAACTACCCACAATGATGCTTCGAAAAGAATCCAATTCTACAATTATTGTCATGCAACATTAAAAGTTGCTAAAATTTTGTCAAGCAACATTGTGACAACTTTTACACCTTTTTGAAAAATTAATGCTAAGGGTCTCTAATCGACCTAAAATAGTGTAGAAAAATCCTAGGAACTATTATAAGCATATTTATACCCTTTCCCAAGCCTTAAAGTCTTTAAGACCCACTTTCCCATCTTAGGCCTAATCTAGCACTATCCACTAGTAAAGCATTAAACATCTAGGTTGGATTGAGCCTAGTCTAATCCACCTAGAAACACACATGCAAGACCTTCTAAGGTCAAAAGGAAAACACTAATGAATTTTCTAAGGTCAGTACAAGACAAAATTTAAAATATCTTGGAGATTAGCCTGGGTGCTCCTGCACTACATCTGCACCACAGTTTTGTCCTCTAACCAAGGATTTCTGCGTAACCAAATCACTATGTTATGAGTTTATTTGTTACAGTTTTAATGTTTTAAGTTACATATTTTACATTATTTTCATTTCAATGAAAAGGATTTAGTAAAATGAGAAGAACAAGTTTATGGATAATCAGTTAAGTTATTAAGTGAAAAGTTTTATAAACTGTAGTGTTCACCCCTCCTCTCTCAGTCCTTACTTTCCATACATTAATTTAGCAATTGGTATCAGAGATGTTACTCTTGAGTTATAGGGTTTGACCACCCGAGAGCTAAATATCCTAGTCATGGAAAGTTATAGGCAATATAAAATATTTAATGGTCTTGAATCTGAATTGGAAGATGCAAGAGAGTTAATCATTGATTTGAGGAAGAAACTTGAAAGAGCTCTAAGGACTAGACTCAGAATTTATGAGGATCTAAAGTTTACACAAGAAAAAGTTGATATAATTGAAACAACATCTGAAGGTAGTGTTATTGATGAATCTGAAACAACTATAAAAGAGTTACTAGAAAAGAATGATACACTTACTGAGTAGTTAGACCTAATGAAGATAGATCTTGAAACCAACACAATAAGGATGAATGAGTTGATTGAAGGAAAAAGGATTGCTGAAGATGAAAAGAAAATGGTAGAAGATGACAAAAGACAAGTTGAGATTAAACTACTAGAAAAAGATAATGAGATCATGAGAATGACACAAGTTCACTATGACATGGATGATCAAATTCAGAGTGCAAATCAAGACAACACCAGAAAAGAATTTTAGAATCAAGCACTGAAAGATGAAATTGAAAGAATGGAACAAAGAATGAAAGCTAAGAAAGATGCAAATGCAATACTGAAAATAAATGAAGAAGCACTAAAATCTCTAGATCAACAATTCAAGAATAAGAAATAAATAAATGACAAAACATTCATTGGATACAAAGAGGGAAGCACCACTAGGAAAGGAGAATTATCGAAAGCACAAAGAGATGAAAGTACTACATCCTCACCAAGAAAAAATAATAAAATTTGAAATTACTGTGAGAAGCCTAGACATACTGCTAATGTCTACAGGAGAAGGCAAGGTAAATCACTGAGTATAGCTAAGTATGATGGTTATTGTTTTATATATAATAGGTATGGACATCAAGCATTTGAATGCAGAACTAATCTGGTCAACAAGATAATGAAATCTAAGTTTGATAGATATTGCAAAAAATGTAACAAGTTTGGACACAAAGCTAAAGAAAGCATAATGAAGAAAGGGAATGACAACTAGAAGACTAACCAAGAGAATGATAAAACTAATCGAGCAGGTATTTCTATACCATGGGACCATAATACTGTTGGAGATTTGTTTATGTGTAGTTGATTGATTGTATGTTTATCATTGATGACAACATATAATATACAATAGTGATTCTGTATGTTCTTATCAGAATGATGATATCAAGGCTTACGTGGTTAGATACATGTTGTAGACATGTTTATTATATTATGTTCATACACGTAGATCTAGATATGATGTTTAAGTCAAGTTGTATAATTCTGTTATTGGCAGTTACAGTTCTGGAAGAGTATCTGTTAAGAGCCGATGTATTTAATGTGTTTCTTGAGTTGTGCCTATCTTCAAGATATGCATGTGTATATTCATGATTAGTTATGAGTTGATGATAGTTATCTAAAGGTGCCTAACATGTTTCAAGAAGATTGCAAATTTAGAGTTGATTTGGTGAAGCCGACTTAGTGAAGTGTCACGTCTATTCAGTTTGTGTTGCACGGATGTAATATTGTTTGCATGCTTAGTTAAGCTAAGTAATATGTTTTTGAAGTGTTTCCAAGAGCCAACATGACCCTCTACTTCAAAGAAGATACTTATAGCAGTTTGTTTGTAAATGCAAAGTGTGAATGATACGAAAAGAGACAGAAGATGTACAGAACATAATATTAGTTGTGGTTCATTCATCAAGAGTCTATGTGAAGACACAGTAGAAAATTATAATACATTGGAACTGATCAAGACAAAAGGTCTACTCTATAGTTCATCATCAGATATAGTGCATATCTTTTGTACAGAAGGTTGTATCCTTCACCATTGAAGCAGTGAGATTTTGGACAGTGAGTTCTCACCCCTAACAGGGTTATTTGTAAAAGACTCCTAACAGGGTCAGACCCTTAACCAGGTCACTATACTTATTGCATTGTAAAGTACAACTCCTAACAGGGTTGAAATATATTCTAACAAGGATTACTACAAACAAGTATAGTTCATTGTGGATGCTAATTCCCACCAGGGTTTTTACCATTTGGTTTCCCCGTAATCAAATTGTGTGTTGTGTACTATGTTATCTAAATGAGCATTTAGTTTATTGTATTATGAAGTTAATAAAAGAAAATAATTAAATTGGTGGATAACTAATTCACCCCCCCTCTCAGTTATCCTTTGGGACTATTCTAACAATTGGTATTAGAGCCTAGTGCCTTGGAGAAGAAGCCTAACAACTTAAGGTAGATCAGATGTCTTACTTCAGAAAAGAGAGCCCTAAGTTCGATGGAGAAAATTATCTAGGTTGGAAAAACAAAATGATAACACATCTACAGTGTGTTGGATTTGAGATCTTTGAGATAGCTACACAAGAAGTTGTTATTCCATCTTTGAAAGACCTTGCAAAGGATGATGCTACTAGTAGAAAAAGGAAACATTTAAAAATAATGCAATCGCTAAAGAAGCCCTAATATGTGCCCTATCTGACAATGAATTTTTTGAGATCAAGAAAATTGATAGAGCATACACCATATGGAAGTATTTAGAAGATATGTTTGAAGGAGATATTCAAGAAAAGAATGCACGCAGGAAGACATGGAAAAAGAAATACATCAGTGTTGAGATGTTACCTAAAGAGAACATTAGAGCCTACAATCAGAGGATAAATGAAGTAGTCTCTGGAATCAGAAACAATGGTGGAGAAATATCAGAGGAAGATATAATGGACAAGATGTTGACTACTCTAACATCATATTATGAAAACAAGATTAGTATTCTAGAGGAAACTATGCAATTTTCAAAAGACTTCAAAAGAGAGACTTTGATCAGTAAAATATCTGCATTTGAGATATCAAGATTGAAGATTGAACCTAAAAGTAAAACAACTTTCAAAGCCTCAATCCATGGTAGGAAATCCTTACACATCTCTAGCCATAATGAGAAAGAAGAAGTTGATGAAGAACTAGAAGATATCATTGCTATGATTTCTAAAAGATAAAAGAAAGGAAAAGGAAAATATGAAGGACAACTTCCATTCAAATGTTTTTCATGCAACAAGATTGGTCACTTTGCATCTAAGAGTCCCACAAGAGTCAAGAAGTTCAGATCTGATTACAAACCTAAATATAAGAAGGAATATTACCATGCTGAAGAAGGTGTAATTGATGAAGATTAAGGAGAGGATGAAATTGGATTCATTTCCCTTAGAGACATGGAAAGGTTTCTTGAGGAAATGGACATTGCAGATGAAAAGGAAGAACAAGAGTTAGCCCTAATTTCCTAAGCAGACATCAGAATCGATTGGATCATTGACAGTGGATGCTCTCACCATATGACAGGTGAAAAAGATAGATTTGTTCATTTAGACAAATACAAAGGTGGTATGGTTAGATTTGGAGATTACACTCCTAAACCTATCATAGGCAGAGGTTCTATCACATTGGATGGAAAGAACAAGATAGATGATGTTCAGTATGTTGATGGATTACATCATAACTTGCTAAGTGTTGGACAACTACTTGACAAAGGTTATCATTTGGAGTTCAAAGACAACAAGTGCATCATTAACAACAAGGATGGAGACATGATTGCATCAGGATCCAAAACAAAAGGTAATGTTTTTCAACTCAATTCAGATGTAATTTGTTTTGTTGCAAAAGTGGATGACAGTTGGTTATGTCACAAGAGACTCTGTCATATCAATTTTGATAACATAGTAAAGATAAGTAATGTCAAGGTGGTCAGAGATCTTCCAAGTATAGCAAGACTAGTTGACATAATGTGCAGGGAATGTGTTATGGGAAAGCATGTAAGGAGTTCCTTCAGAAGCAAGTAGAACTCAGTTGAAAACAAATTGGACCTTGTACATATAGATTTATGTAGTCCTACTCAAACAAGATCATACTACGGCGAAAGGTATTTCATTTTTTATGTTGATGATTTTTCAAGGATGATGTGGGTTGCGTTCTTAAAGGAAAAATCTGAATCCTTTGAGAAATTCAAAATATTCAAAGTGAAGGTTGAGAATTAATCTAAACTAAAACTAAAATGTCTGAGATCAGATAGAGGAGGAGAGTTCACCTCTGATCATTTTTTTGATTACTGTGAAGAACATGATATAAAAAGATAGTTGAGTGCTCCTAGAACCCCTCAACAGAATGGGATTGCAGAAAGGAGGAACATGATTATACTTGATACAACACGCACTATGATGATTGAAGGAAAAGTTGCACACACATATTGGAGAGATGTAGTAAATACAACAGTCTATACTATCAACAGAACTCAATTGAGGCCAGGCGCATATAAGATACCCTATGAAATTTGGTTTGGTAATGTACCTACAATAAAGTATTTCAGAATCTTTGGCAGCAAGTGCTACATCAAGAGAGATGATGGTGTTGGTAAGTCTGATGCCAGGAGTGATGAAGGTATTTTCCTTGGTTACTCTACAAAAAGCAAAGCATATAGATGTTTCAATTTGAGATTGAAAAAGATAATTAAAAGTACTCATGTAAAAATTGATGAAAAGTTTATGGTTCAAGAGAGGTACTATGAATATGCACCTATGATTGAAGATGAACCTAGGCCTAGCAAAAAAGATACTATTATTGAAGAAATTTTTGATTGCATTGATGTCTCATGCAATGACCCTGAATCAAGTAGAGAAGAATCACAAATTATAGAAGAAGAAGTAACTATTAGAATACTTTAGAGATAACTGAGAGGGGGGGGGGGGGGGAATCAGT
>MU223644.1:191188-204809 GCA_018584345.1 Thuja plicata
TGATACAAAGTAAATGCACATACAGATAACACTTTACACAACACATCAATTTGGTTACAGGGAAACCAAATGGTAAAAACCCCGGTGGGAATTAGTACCCACAAAGAACTATACTGTTTATAGTGATACCTATTAAAAGATCTTCCAACCCTGTTAGGAGTTGTACCTTACAATGCAGTAGTATAGTGACCTGGGTCGAACCCTATTAGGAGTCTTTTACAATAACCCTATTAGGGGTGGAGGACTCACTATCCATGTGGTGAAGGCTACAACCTTCTGGTTATTTGATACACACTGTATCAACAAGATGAACTACTGTTTGTCACACTGCTTGTCTGATCAGTTCCTTTTATGTGCCAATGCTTTAACCTCTTGTAAAGTACTATAATAATCTTATCTTCACTCTGAAAGCTTCTACTTTAATATCTATATCATCAACATATGATAGATATAGCTTTGCTGCTTTATCACTCTGCTCTGCTTTTCTAATCTCTGGCTTTTGCAACTCTTCTTATCACAAATGACCTTCTATAAGTACATACACCAAGTATGAGATCATGGGACCTGTAGGACAACTCTTCTTAACATCCTTGTTGGCTCTACTAAGCACGCAAGCATAATTACAACCGCACAAGTACTAACTGAATAGACGTGTTGCTTCACTAAGTCGGCTTCACCAAATTGACCATAACATTGAAATATTATTGAAACACATTTGGCACGTTTAGATTAATATCAAAAAATCATAACTCATCATGAATATACACACGCATATCCTGAAGATAGGCACAACTTGATCAACACGTTACATACGTCAGCCTTAAACTGTTATTCCTCCAGAACTGTAACCATCAATAACAGAATTACATATCTTAATTGAATCTTCTTATCTGAGTCTGTGTGTATAACATAGCATAGTAAACATGTCAAAAAAATGTATCTATCCATGTTGGTTTTCATGTCATCATATTGATAAGTACATACAGAAGTACTACTATGTATTATATGTTGTCATCAATGACAAACATACAATCAATCAACTGTTCAGAATCAAATCTCCAATAGTAACACCTAAGGTTCCTAAATTCACATCTAGATACCACTCTAAAGATGATATCATTGGAGATCAGAGCAGCAGTGTTTTGACCAGATCAAAAGCAAAAAGTATAGAAATGGATGAAGAGGTATGTTTAGTTTCATAGATTGAACCTTTAAGTGTTGAAGATGCTTGTAATAATTTTGATTGGAAGAATGCAATGAAAGAAGAATTAGATCAAATAATTAAAAATGATAAATGGGAATTGGTCCCTAGACCCAGTGGCAAAAATGTGATTGGAACAAAGTGGGTATTCAGAAATAAGATGAATGAAGATGGTACAGTAGTTAAAAACAAAGAAAGATTGGTATGTAAAGGTATGCATAGAGAGAAGGAATAGACTACACTGATACATTTGCCCATATGAGCAGATTGTAAGCCATAAAATTGTTCTTGGCCTATGAAAAATTCAAATACTTTAAAGTTTATCAAATGGATGTAAAGTCAGCTTTTCTGAATGGTGACTTGAAGGAAGAAGTCTACAAAGAATAGACTGAAGGATTTAATCTTTCAGATAAAATAGACATGGTATGCAGATTGAAGAAAGCACTCTATGGTCTTAAACATGCCCCAAGAGATTGGTATGAGAGACTTGATGGTTATCTTACCAAGATTGGATTCAAGAAAGGTGCAACAGATTGTAACCTATTCATAGGAGAGACACCTGATGGATTTCTACTTGTTGCCATATTTGTTGATGACATTATCTTTGGAGGTAATGACAAGCTTAGTACAACATTTGCAAAATAAATGTAGAATGAATTTGAAATGAGCATGATTGGTGCTATAAAATACTTTTTGGGACTAAATGTAAAGCAGACAGATAAAGGTATATTCATTAACCAGTCAAAATATGTGAAAGAAATATTGAAGACCTTCAAGATGGAAGACTGTAAGCTAGTATGCACCCCTATGATAACAAGAAGTAAGATTTCAAAAGATGATGATTCCACAGCTGTTGATAAGACATTGTACAAATCTATGATTGGAAAACTCATTTATCTAACTCAATCTAGACTTGACATATCTAATGCAGTTGGCATTGTTGGAAGATTTATAGCTGAACCTAAGAAGAATCACCTAATGGAAATCAAGAGGATATTTAGATATCTAAAGGGAACTATAGACTATGGTTTATGGTATCCTAAATCAGAGAATGTACAACTTCATGTGTATATAGATGCATATTGGGCTGGATGTATTGATGATAGGAAGAGTACTTCAGGAGGAGTAGTATTTCTTAGAGATAGGTTGGTTTCTTGGATAAGCAAGAAGAAGAACTGTATTTCTCAGTCCACAACAAAAGCTGAATATGTTTCAACAACACTAAATTGTTCAACCATGGTTTGGATCAAGAAAATGGTTAAAGACTTTGGCATTCAGGTTGATTATCCTATTGTGATTCATTGTAATATTACTAGCACTATTAACATGTCTAAGAACCCTGTGATGCACACAAAGAAAAAACACATAGAGATCAAGTACCATTTTCTAAGAGAAAAGGTTGCAGACAAAGAGGTGAAAATGGACTATGTGAGCACCAAAGAACAGTTGGTAGATATTTTCACAAAGCCTTTATCAAAAGATACTTTTGAGTATCTCAGGGAGAAGTTGGGAGTAATTGCCTCTCCTGAGTTTGATTAGATAAAGCAACAGTACATCAGTCCTTAGTGACTGACGAATGGTTGAATACTGTACTTCTGGAGTAGTACCTATGCCTAATGGTTGATGGTGCCCTTTTCCATTGATGTCAAAGGGGGAGTATATAGTAAGGGGGAGGATATACTCTGGGGGAGTATAAAAATAGTCAGAAGAACTGAAGTAGTGTAGAGGAATCTTTGATGAGGATATTGAGAAGATTTTAAAAGAAAGAGGACACCATGAATAGAGGATATTTTTAATATCATATGTTGCCATCAATGTCAAAGGGGGAGATTGTTGGAGATTTGTTTCTGTGCAGTTGATTGATTGTATGTTTGTCATTGATGACAACATATAAAATATAGTAGTGATTATGTATCTACTTATCAGAATGATGATATCAAGCCTTGCATGGTTAGATACATATTGTAGACATGTCTATTATGTTATGTTCATACACGCAGATCTAGATATGATGTTTCATTCAAGTTGTATAATTCTGTTATTGGTAGTTATAGTTCTGGAAGAGTATCTATTTAGAGATGATGTATTTAATGTGTTTCTTGAGTTGCACCTATCTTCAAGATATGTTTGTGTATATTCATGATTAGTTATGAGTTGATGATATTAATCTAAAGATGCCTAACATATTTCAAGAAGATTGCAAAGTTAGAGTTGATTTGGTGAAGCTGACTTAGTGAAGCATCGCGTTTGTTCAGTTTGTGTTGTGCGGACGTAATATGGTTTGCATGCTTAGTTAAGCCAACAAATATGTTGTTGAAGTGTTTCCAAGAGCTGACATGACCCTCTACTTCAAAGAAGATACGTATAGCAGTTCATTTGTAAACGCAAAGTGTGAATGATACGAAAAGAGACAGAAGATGTACAGAACAAAATATCAGTTGTGGTTCATTCATCAAGAGTCTATGTGAAGAAGTAGTAGAAGATTATAATACATTGGAACTGCTCAAGACAATAGGTCTACTCTCTAGTTCATCATCAGCTATAGTGCATATCTATTCTACAGAAGGTTGTAGCCTTCACCACTGAAGCAGTGAGCTTTTGGACAGTGAGTCCTGACCCCTAACAAGGTTATTTTTAAAAGACTCCTAACAAGGTCAGACCCTTAACCAGGTCACTATACTTATTTCATTGTAAAGTACAACTCCTAAGAGGGTTGAAATATCTTCTAACATGGATTACTAAAAACAAGTATAGTTCATTGTGGGTGCTAATTCCCACCAGGGTTTTTACCATTTGGTTTCCCCGTAATCAAATTGTGTGTTGTGTACTATGTTATCTGAATGAGAATTTACTTTATTGTATTATGAAGTTAATAAAAGAAAAGAATTAAATTGGTGGATAACTGATTCAGCCCCCCTCTCAGTTATCCTTTGGGACTATTATAACAAATACAAGAATTTCATGCTTATCCTATGGAAGGTATAGACACATTTATGCAAACTGCATGTTGATGCACATAAGGAACAAAAGAAGAGCTTGGAGAACTCCTGGCATGACATGTTTTCATTGTCATAAGGTAGGACACCTTGCGAGGAATTGTAGAGACTGAGGTGATGCACCAAGAGGAGATGAATATGAAGTAAAATCTCCTACTACTATTGAGGAAAACCAAGATTAAATGAACAAGGCATGGAGGAAAAAGACTTAGGATGAAGGGACATCATGCAGAAGCACAAACTGCACCATCTCTATCGAGTTAGTTGCAGTAAGCTCCACCTAATTGGTGAGAGGTATATAGGGACTAAAAACCTATTTTAAATCTTATTTTAGTTTCGAAGAATTAGATTTGAGATCCATATTATCATATTAAGATGCATCTAGATAAGTTGTGAGTTTGAAGTATTATGCGTAGCTATTTTGTTTTATTTGGTTAAGTAAATTCACTATATAGTCAGTGAATAAGAAAAAATATACTTGAAAACGCATTTATTGCAAAAACTATTAGCCGTTGGAAACCCTAATCAAGGGAAATCTATAAATAGGGTAGTTTGTAGTTCATTTGGACTTGCCATTTACGAGAGCATTTGAGTACATTGTAGGCAATCATTTCTGGCATCCACTAAATGATACAAAAGGTATTTTTGAATTAACTTTAGAGAATTTTGAGAGAATTTCTGGCTACTTTATATTACGATGATATATTTGTGAAGTAATATCGATTCAAGCATGCCCTAGTTCATATTTAACCTATCTTGAGAAGCGATGGCACTGAGAGTCCAAAGATCCACACTAGTTAAGGATACAAAATCTGCTACTACTAAGAAAAAGATGCCCCCAATGATATCATCTGAAAGAGATATAATGAGATAATTATCATCTATCCCTCCACGAGTAATTTTGAATGATGATGTGCATACTTTTATACATTGGAAAATTGAAGATCTTTGTCAGGAAGAAAATGATGCAGCATTTAGTAAATTATGTGTTAACAAGATATTGAAGGATGAGCACACTCACCTTGAAGCTAAGGAACTGACACACATAATGAACCTACCAAGGGTATTCAAACCCAAATGGGTGAGAATCATACTCAACTGAGTACACATGAAGACCATGTGGTTGGATGGACCGATCAAGATTACAAAAGATGTTTTACATCTCATTATTTGATTACCTATTGCTGATAGACCCAAGGCCATGAAACAAATTGAAAGAGGTAAACTTATTGAGTTTACAAAGGCACTTTGGGATGGCAAAGACATGCAGATATTGAATACCCCAAGTTGAGGTATGGATGCAACATTCTATCATAGCAAGTATTTCAATCATCTAGAGTGGACAACATACCTTGTAATGCTGTGGACCTAGCATACAAATTGTGAAGAAGGGACTAGAAATTGATGTTTGTGAGATTTATTTGAAACAACTAGACAAAAACATGAACACTATTCAGAAAGAAAAGACCAATACTATCAAGTTTAGTTCAATATTGGTATGTATATTCTTCTTTTTTCAAAATTTTTTCACTTCGATTGGTGATATAGTATGGAAGACAGACAGATAGATCATATACCATATCAATGAGTGCATTCAAAGTCTAGGTGATAACTTTGACACTATTATGGCTGATTATTTTGCAAATTTTCAAGCTATAAATGCACAAGAGGTACATAATACCACCACAACAGATTGCAAAATATCAAGCCAATATTTTTTTTGAAGTTGATACTCATGAATGTTTAGCAAAGGTAGTTGAACCGAGAGAAGAATGGATAGAACCTATGGGATACGAGATGAACATTGATGAAGCCTCAAAATAGATAGAAGCCCTACTCACATAACCAATTGATCCTAAAGATTCGAGATATGGCATTTATGAGGAAGTAAAAGAGAAAATAAAGCACAACATTGTTATACCTAATGTAATAAGGAAAACTAAGAAGATGATTGACAATTTGTCAAAGACTCTAGGATAAGATGAAAGTGACAATGCAAAAGCTATTGTTGTAGTTGACAAGAAATTGGAAATAGTACCCTCACCGAGTACTACTGGAACAAAAAGGAACACAAGATCCTTTATATGAGAAAAATAGAAGGATATAACTGAGATTGTTCAACTGAAAGCTAGAACATATGCAAGAGCTAGAGGAGGAAAGAAAGATGTACACACTAGAAGAAGAATAAATCTTGGAAAGGGAAGTGACACAGAATCTGACAAGGTGGATAAGTCTATTCTTGTAGCAAGTTTTGAAAATGTACCAAAGAGTCTAGATGAATTTCTTGAAACATTAAAGAAATCTGGAGGATTTGGAGGATTCAGGTAGACCAAGTATGAGAAAAGGAATGATGAAGATAAGAAGAAAATTGAACACGCTGTGTTAGCAACACTTCTGAACTACTACGTTACACCAATTGAAATTGTACATCATATACCACAATAGTTGTATGATAAAATTGCTGCTAGATGGAAATATGCTATGAGTGATTAAAATAAAATGAGAGAAAGGTCATTAGTTCATACTATTCCTAACATAGCACCATCAAAGATCAAAGAAGAATTAAAGATACACTCTAAAGATCTCATTGTCAAGGGAAGAACCCTCAGAATAATGAATGGGGATATGGAATCTGTAGAAAAGGAGATAGCAATAAAGTGGAGAAAAATATACAATTTAGATGACACTAAGCACGGAGAAGCATAAAAAAGTCAACAAGGAAGCATGAGCAATCAAGTAAAGGAATCCACTACTGATATAGAGCCAATTGATATAACTATAGATAAAGGAGAGATAATTATTGAAGACATCAAATAAGAAATGGAACCTACAGAATATGTATAGAAATATGAGAATATCATGGACACACAAGTTCCCGATACTGAGTTTATGGATGTTGATTTAGATCCACTACAGAGTCATGAATCGGTATTAACACAATTTCTTAGTTACAATATACAGTCGGATATTGCAACTGACACTACACAAGAAGCACCCAAAGACACTGAGACAAAGAAAGAGAAAGAAAATGTAGAAGGATCCCAGACCAACAAGACCAAGAAAGGAAAGAAAACCATGTTTGTACTACCAACCGACACTGATGGTCAGCAATAGAACATTGCACCTACTGACACAACCAATGATACAAAGAAAGAAAAGTTGCAAGAATCAAATCTGAATGAGAAAGAAGATGAGTAGAAAGAGGAAGAGATACATGAGGAACATAAGGAATAATAAAATATTGGAGAGAGTATTATTGGAACTCATACTGAGTCACCCGATGTAGGAAAGACATCACATTCAAAACTTTCTACTAGTGAAAGTATGTTGGGAGGTAAGAAGAAGTCAAAGAAGAGAAAGCCAATCAACTTAGACCAAGAAATTATTATTCCCAAAGTCCATCCTAACACTCTGAAGGATAAATATTTAATGAAATATTTAGAGTTGGTATCTCTAAAGATAGCTCAGAGTAAGATGATTGCAAAGAGGAACAAAGCTACAATACTTGAAGATGTCAAGGAAATATTTTTCACAATTATTCCCGAGGCCAAAATTGACGAGATAGAAAATCTACTGAATCAAGTTCGAGAATTGGTCAAGCAGATCAATAGACCAAATTAGGATATATCAAAATACATGATGAAGATAAATCAAGACAATATGGAAAAAAAATAATGGAAGGAATACTAGAAGAAAGTGAAGTGGACAAGATAACTCTATCTGAGTCATGTGAAGAAATTGAAAATTGTTTAGCTTCTATTATTTCATTGTTTCAAAAATCTTGTATTCTTTCATATTGTACCCAGGATATGAGACAAAAGGAAACTGAAGTTGAGCATGAGTTGACAAAAAACCTAAAGGCTATACCAACCAAGACTGGATCATTCAAGATATTTTATGGAAGAGTACAAGAACTACTGGCAGTTCAAGCTTCATTGAAGTAGGAGGAGAATAAGATTCGATTGGAATTTATTGAACTTCAAGCGTTGCTCATTTCCCACATCCAATGGATGCAGAACCAATTGAAGCAGGCCAAAGAGCTAGTAAATTATCTAGCATCAAGTACACTGGACAGTCTTATTTTCATTAGAGAAGATATATCCAAGAATATTGTGGTCTCACAGACTCTCTGAGACACTTGGGAGACTATATTGTCAAGTATTCAACAAAGGTATAAATATCTTTTTGATAATTAGACTATAGTTTTAGCAGTTTTTGTCAAAAAAAGGGGAAAAATTATGGAGATTTATAAAGGATATATTATGTGTAAGAGAAAAAGGGAGATATATGAGTTTTCAGAAAAACAAAAAATCATATATGTGAAAATACAAAAAGAGGAGATGAAAAGTGTATAGGGAGTAACTACTGAGGGGGGTTATACATTTTGATGACTTTGAATATTTTTTGTCAAAAATGCCCAAATAATGTCAAAGGGGGAGATTGCTACATCTGTAAGTTATTTTTGTTGTCATTAGTTTTGTCAAAGTCATAGATCATGAAGAAAATAGTCGGTGAATGGAGGAAGTCTTATAAAGGACTAGTTGGCAATACACACCAAGGTAGTCAGTCAAGATATAAAGCATTATGCTGTTGGTAAAGAAAAGAAGTGAGAACTAAGTATACCAAGCATATTTTATTACCGAGTGAATATAGTATACCAAGTTACTAGTTACCAAGCACCAAGAGATCACTCAACCGAGTCAGAAGGAACATGTAACCGAGCCAGACAGTTAATTCATAAAGTGATAAGAATACATTTAATGTATTGTTACTGCATCAATTACATTGCTACAATTATTAATAATAGTTGGTTACACAGACAATTCAGGATGAAGATCTAAGGAACATATCAAATAGTTAATGGGAGTTTTTAATTTTGAAGAACAACACCAAATAATGAGGTAAAAGTGACACGATTACTGAGCAATAAAGAAGATCAAAAAATTTAGGACAATCATTTGGCAACTAACTCATAGGATTAAGAGGATGAAGTTACTGTAAGAGAAGTTGTTGATATTGATGGAGTTGATGTTAATGAAAGAGTTTATGTTGTTATTGAATTATTGAGGTGAACAACACAGAGAAGAGTAGTACCAAGTAGATCTAGCTACAATAGAGTAGAACAATGAAGTGTTACGAAGATCATAATTAAGGTAACACATATCAGAGCACATAGAGTCCGAATCAACATTACTATTTTATGCAAATTATAACAGACATTTCATAGTTTAAGGTATTATTGTATTATGAAGGTTAAATCCCAACACTGGGTAGACCCTAGTAGATCTTGTTATTGTAAATCCTTTAATCGGGTACATCTCTAAGTGTAGATATTGTGAAATACTCTAATCAGGTAGAGTTAATAAGTCTTGTATACTCTTAAATGAATAAGCCATCAGAAGTAGCAAACCTTTGAAGCTCTAACTGAGCAACCTTTCATTCTATAGTTTTAGTGAAAGTTGTGGGTGTCATGCCCACCACAATTTTGTCCTATAACCAAGGATTTCTACATAACCAAATCACTATGTTATGAGTTTATTTGTTATGGTTTTAATTTTTTAAGTTACATACTTTACATTATTTTCATTTCAATGCAAAGGAGCATGTAAAATGAGAACATCAAGTTTATGGTTAAATAGTTAAGGTATTAAGTGAAAATTTTTATGTACTAATTCACCCTGCTGGATGATCTGACTTGGGTACTATTTATGCTATTGATATTCATGTTTTGTCATTGATGTCAACATATGTTTATGTGGAGAGAACAACCTAGTTATGATAACTGACAAAAGTGTACAAAAATTGTATGGATGAATCAGAATGATCGAAGATAAGGATATGAAGAAGTATGTGTGATGACCTTATTCCTAAGGTCTCTTGGCTTAATATTTCATATTGGTGATGTTAAAGATGTTCTAGTGAAGACTAGTTTCTGAACTATGTCAGTGATGCTTGACAGAGTCGATCTCTTTGTTTTGGGTATATCTTACATGAGAATACATTTTAGGGTATGCAAGATTAAAGGATGACAGAGGACACATTGATTAATGTTGGGTATTGATCGATATTTGTGATGATGTTGGCAATGTCAACTATGGTGTGTATTAAGGAGGAGACCTATTTAGTGTCTGACTTCAGAGATGTAGCATGTATTATGGATTGTAAGCATGTATTGTGGATCTTGGAGTATATTTGATGTATTATAATTGATTTTTACTTGTTTTAGGTATTGTGTGTAACTTAGCAAGGGGTTAAATAATTATTTGTATATTGGAAAGCCTTAAGTGGACAACCTTATTAGTTATTTATATTGGGAAAGCTTAGTTGACCGACCTAATCAATTATTATAATAGGGTATATATGAGAGATATTTTATTTTGAAAAGATAGATGTATGGTGAGAAGGTATTTGTCAAGAAAAATAAGTGTGGAAGCTGTGAGGCTTGTTTGGCTGCTAGATGTAGAGCAGAGTTTGTGATTGTAATACTTCATTGGAACTAACCAAGCAAAGAAAATTGCTATAAGATAGTTCACTGGATTGCATATTTCTCTATATATATTTGTTTGGATTTTTAATCCTTGAGGGTGGCCTTAACCTTCTTTGGGAAGTGTTCTTGGGAAATGAGCCCACTATTACTCTTGACCCCTAACAGGGTCTATCCTTTGACATGGACTATGTATTGTAATGTTGTTATATGCACCTAACAGGGATAAATATTTTAAAAAGGATACTATACTCTCAGTACATCATTTGTGGGTGCTAATTCCCACCGAGGTTTTACCTTCAATAGGGTTTCCTTGACCACAAGTATTGTGTTGGCATTTACTATGTTATCATTTGCATTAAAGTTTTGGTTTATAAAGATTAAAGTTTAATATTCTATATCACAACTAATTCACCGCCCCTCTCAATTGTGCTTGTGGAATGTTATTCCAAAAAATTGGTATCAGAGCTCTTGTCATTAGAGAGAAAGATTAACATCTTGAGGTGATCCTGAAGATGACTTACTATAGGAAGGATAGTCCAAAATTTGATCCTGAAAACTTTGATAGTTGAAAACACAAGATGAGAACACATCTGCTATGTTTGGAAATTGACTACTGGATGATGACAAAAAATAAGGAAAAGATAGCGACTGAGGATGAATTAGAGAAGGCTACTAAAGATGATAAGAAGATATTTTCATGTAATATGGTCACAAGGGAATCATTGATCATCACACTTTATGAAGGTGAATTCATAGAAGTAAAAGACTTGGATTCTGCACATGAGATTTGGACAAGATTGGAAGCACTGTATATAGGAGATAAGTTTACTAAACAGACAAAGCTACACAACTAGAAGAAAAAGATGGAATCAATGAAGATGAGAGATGGTGAGAACATTAGGGCATATGCACAAAGAATTACTGAAGTGGTTACTGGCATCATAAACTCTAGAGGTACTTACAATGAGAAAGAAGTGATTGCGAAGATACCCAGATCTTTGACACCTATATAAAAAACTAAAGTACAAGCTATAGAGGATATTATACCTTTGACACCAAACTTCACTAGAGAGATATTTATTGGAAAGCTAACTACTTTTGAGGCTGTAGAGCTTGGGAGATTCTTTACCTAAAGTAGAGTCAACATTCAAGGCGACTATCCATAGAAACAAAAAGACCTTATATGGATTTGTGAACCCAACAATGGTGACTTGAGAGAAGAGCTTGGAGACTATGCTGATGAATGAGACTAGATACAAGAGGAAGAAATAAATCTAGATGAAGTGGTAGCCCTGATCACTAGAAGAGAAAAGAGAGGTAAGGGTAAATTTGGAGGCAAGTTACCTTTGAAATGTTTTTCATGCAACAAGACTGGCCAATTTGCATCTCGATGTCCTAAAAGGGTTCCAAAGCATAAACCTAAGTTTTACAAATCAAAGTATTCAAAAGACAAGGAATGTTATTATGCTAGTGAAGGCATATCTGATGATGATGTAGGCTATGATGACATTGGATTTATTTCTATTAAGGATGATGAACCTATACATGAAGAAAAATCCTTAGTATCCCGTGTTGAAAAGAAACCTGAATGGGTTATAGATAGTGGTTGTTCACATCATATGATTGGAGATAAAAATAAGTTTGTGAGTCTGAAAATATATGATGGTAGTGTTGTTAGATTTGGTGACAATACTCCTTAGCTTATCATTGGAGTTGGATCTATTTCTTTGGATGGAAAGACTAATACTAACAATGTACTCCTTGTTGATGGACTTAAGCATAATCTGTTGAGTGTTGGGCAGTTAGTGGACAAAGGTTATCAATTGAAATTCATTGATGGGAAATGTTATCTCAGAAGTAAATTAGGAGACTTGACCACATCTGGTACTAAATCTAGAGGTAATGTATTTGAATTGAAAACATCTTAATCTTCTTGTTTTATTGCGAAGATTGATGACAGTCGTTTATGGCATAGTATATTTTGTCATGTTAACTTTGATAACATTGTGAAGGAAAGTATGAAAAATGTTGTAAGAGATCTACCTAAGATTGTGAAACCATCTAACACTATGTGTAGAGAGTGTGTTATGGGGAAGCACACTAGAAGTAGTTTTAAAAGAAAATCTTATTCAACAAAAAAGAATTTGGATTTGGTATATACATATCTGTGTTGTCCTACAAGAGCAAGATCTTATTATGGTGAAAAGTACTTTATACTTTTTGTTGATGAGTTTTCTAGAATGATGTGGGTTACATATTTGAGAGAGAAATTTGAAGCATTTGACAAATTCAAGTTATTCAAAGAAAAAGTTGAGAATGAATTTGGTTTGAAGATAAATTTTTTGAGATCAGACAGAGGTGGTGAGTTTAGATAAGATTTATTTAATTCCTACTGTAAAGAGCATGGAATATCCAAACATACATCTACACCTAGGACACCACAACAGAATGGGATAGCAGAGCAAAGAAACAAAATAATATTAGATGCTACAAAAACTATGCTGCTCAAAGGAAATGTATCACATGATCATTGGAGGGAAACTATTGGTACTGCTATGTACACCTTGAACAAAATTCAAATTAGAGAACGTACAAGTAAGACTCCTTATGAATTATGGTTTGGTCATACAACTATTGCCAAATATTTATGAATATTTGGAAGTAAATATTATATCAAAAGAGATGATGAGATAGGGAAGTTTGATGCTAGAAGTGATGAAGGTATTTTCCTTGGTTATTCTACTAAGAGCAAAGCATATAAATGTTTCAATTTGAGATTGAGAAAGTTGATTGAAAGCGCTAATGCAGGGGGGTAAAAGCACAATAATCTGTCACCCTTTTACAAAGGAAAAGGACGACAAAATCAAAGTTGTTCAGCTTCAATAGTATAAAAGTGACATTTATGTTTGGAATTTGAAGATGATGTAAAATAATAAA
>MU223644.1:221440-233523 GCA_018584345.1 Thuja plicata
ATGATCAAGCTTCCCTTTCAGCTATTTCTATGCCAATTCCCAATTGGTTAGCATCTGTTCAGCAGGGCTATGTCAGTGACTCTTCTTTATCTCAAATCATTCACCAGCTGGCCAATAATCCTTCTACCATACCACATTACTCTTGGGATGGTGCTTCTCTTTGATACAAGGGCCATCTAGTGCTTCCTCAGAACCCAGATCTGCAACAGGCTATTTTTTATGAACTTCATGCTTCTCCTTCGGCAGGGCACTCAGGATTCCTCAAAACTTATGAGCGGGCAAGGCGAAACTTCTTTTGGAAAGGAATGAAATAGATGATTCAACAGATGGTGGCTGAATGTAGAACCATTTCCCATCCCTACATGGATTTGGACTGATATTTCTATGGATTTCATTGAAGGGATTCCTAAATTAGGCAGCAAGACAGTGAACTTGGTTGTGGTTGATCATCTCTATAAATATAGTCATTTTTGTGCCCTCAGCCACCCCTATACTGCCTCCTTAGTTGCACAAATCTTCATGGACCAGATCTTCCATCTTCATGGCCTCCCTTCTTCCATTGTCTCAGATCGTGATGCAACTTTTACCAGTCATTTTTGGACTGAACTGTTTCAGCAAAATGGCACCAAAATGAAGATGAGTTTGGGCTATCACCCACAAACCTATGGTCAGACAAATGCTTGGAAACTTATCTTCACTGCTTCACTTCTAAACAACAACATCAGTGGGCCAAGTGGCTTCCTTTAGATAAATGGTGGTACAATACCTCTTACCACACTGCCTCTAAAATGACTCCATATGAAGCAGTCTATGGTCAGGCACCTCTAGTGCTCCTTCCCTACACTCTCTGCAGCTCACCAGTCCAGGCAGTTGACATAGTTCTCTGCACCAGGGATCAGATTCTTCGCACCTTGTAGTATAATCTTCACATGGCCCATAATCAAATGAAATAGCAAGCATATCAACACCGTTCTGAGCACTCCTTTCAAGTTGGGGATATGGTTTTTCTTCATCTACAACCATACAAGCAATCCTCCCTGAAGCTTAAAGGGTGTCATAAGCTGGCCCCAAAATTTTATGGGCCTTATAAGCTTCTGCAGAAGATTGGTTCAGTTGCTTATAAATTGGAACTTCCTCCTTCTTCCTACATTCATATAGTATTTCACATTTCTTGTCTAAAGCAAGTTCTTGGTACCAACGTCAGAGCACAAACTACTCTCCCTGAAATGGATAAGGAAGGATCCATTATCCTGGAGTCAGAGGCAATCCTTGACCAGTGCACTCGTCAGCTTTGCTCTCACTCCATCTCTGAGGTCTTTATTTAGTGGCACAGAATACAACCAGAGGATGCTACTTGGGAACCCCTTCTTCAGATTCAGCAACAATTTCCACACCTTAAGCTTTGAGGACAAAGATTTTTTCTAAGAGAGAGGGTATGTTAGGAACCTGTGTGTTAATTCTGTTTATTTTGTTAGTGTAGTGTTGTTGGACACATATGCTTTGTAAGTCATCCCATGAGTATATTTTATTATCCCACATGCATAGGTAGTATTACTTTTCTAGATCGTACTTAGTATATAAGAGTAGGTTGAGGCCTTTGATGGACACCGATGAATTTATTGTATTGAGCTTGCTCAAAGGAGGTTACCCCCTCGAAGTGGACCGTGATCAATAGATTCATTCTGAGTTCTACTTTTTCTCTATATTATGTTATTTCATGCATTCTCACCATATTGGTGTAAGGAGGTTCCTCTCAGATGGCATACTTCAGAAAAGAGAGTCCTAAGTTTGATGGAGAGAATTATCTGGATTGGAAGAACAAAATGACAACACATCTAATGTGTGTTGGTTTTGATATCTTTGAGATAGCCACACAAGAAGTTGTTATTCCCTCTCTAAAAGACCTTGCAAAAGATGATGCTACTAGTAGAAAAAAAGAGACATTCATAGCCAATGCAATTGCCAAAGAAGCCCTTATAAGTGCCCTATTTGACAGTGAATTCTTTGAGATTAAGAAAGTAGAAAAGGCATACACAATATGGAAGTACCTAGAAGACATTTTTGAAGGGGATATCCAAGCAAAGAATGCACGCAGGAAGACATGGAAAAATAAATACAACAATCTTGAGATGTTACCTAAAGAGAACATTAGAGCCTACAATTAGAGGATAAATGAAGCAGTTTCTAGAATCAGAAACAATGGTGGAGAAATATCAGAAGAAGACATATTGGTCAAGCTGATGACTACTTTAACAACAGCCTATGAGAGTAAGATCAATATTCCAGATGAAACCATGCAATTTGCACAAGACTTCAAGAGAGAGACTTTGATCAGTAAAATCTCTACATTTGAGATATCAAGATTGAAGACTGAACCCAAAAGTGAAACAACCTTCAAAGCCTTAGTCCATGGTAAGAAAAATTTACACACTTCAAATGAGAAAGAAGAAGTTGATGAGGAGCTAGAAGAAATTATTTCCATGATTGCTAAAAGAGAAAAGAAAGGCAAAGGAAATTATGAAGGACAACTTCCATTCAAATGTTTTTCATGCAACAAAATTGGTCACTTTGCATCCAAGTGTCTCACAAGAGCAAATAAATTCAGATCTGATTATAGACCAAAATATAGAAAGGAATGCTATCATGCTGAAGAAGGTGTAACTGATGAAGATTCAGGAGAAGATGAAATTGGATTCAATGCCCTTAAAGACATGGAAAAATTGATTGAGGAAATGGACATTGAAGATGAAAAGGAAGCACATGAGTTAGCCCTAATTTCCAAAGCAGACATCAGAACTGATTGGATCATTGAAAACAAATGTTCTCACCACATGAAAGGTGATAAAGGAAGATTTTTTCATATAGAAAATTACAAAGGGGGTATGGTTAGATTTGGAGATAACACTCCCAAACCTATCATAGGAAGAGGATCTATCACCCTGGATGGAAAGAACAAGACGGATGATGTTCTGTATGTTGATGAATTACATCACAACTTACTAAGTGTTGGATAGTTACTTGACAAAGGTTATCATTTGGAATTCAAAGACAACAAGTGCATTATTAGAAACAAAGAAGGAGACATGATTGCTTCAGGCTCAAAAACAAAAGGTAATGTTTTTCAGCTTAATTCAGATTTAAGTTGTTTTTTTTCAAAAGTGGATGATAGTTGGTTATGGCACAAAAGACTATGTCATATCAATTTTGATAATATAGTAAAGCAATGTCAAAGCAGTTAGAGACCTTCCAAGTATTGCAAGACTGGTTGATACAATGTGCAAGGAATGTGTTATGGGAAAGCATGTAAGGAGCTCTTTCAGAAGCAAGCAGAACTCAGCTGAAAACAAGTTAGACCTAGTACATAAAGATTTATGTGGTCCTACTCAAACAAGATCATACTACGGAGAAAGGTATTTCATTTTATTTGTTGATGAATTTTCAAGGATGATGTGGGTTGCATTCTTAAAGGAGAAGTCTGAAGCTTTTGAGAAATTCAAAATATTCAAAGCCAAAGTTGAGAATGAATCTGGATTAAAACTAAAGTGTCTGAGATCAGATAGAGGAGAATTAACCTCTGACTAGTTTTATGACTACTGTGAAGAACATGGAATCAAAAGACAGTTGAGTGCACCTAGAACCCCACAACAGAATGGGATAGCAGAAAGAAGAAACATGATCATACTTGATACAACACACACTATGATGATTGAAGGAAAATTTGCGCACACCTATTGGAGAGATGCAGTCAATACAATAGTCTATACTATCAACAGAACACAGCTAAGGCCAGGCGTGGATAAGACACCTTATGAACTTTGGTTTGGTAATGTACCTACAGTAAAATACTTCAGAATCTTTGGTAGCAAGTGCTACATCAAGAGAGATGATGGTGTTGGTAAGTTTGATGCTAGAAGCGATGAAGGTATTTTCTTTGGTTACTCTACTAAAAGAAAAGCATATGAATGTTTTAATTTGAGATTAAAGAAGATAATTGAAAGTACTCATGTAAAGATTGATGAAAAGTTCATGGTTCAAGAGAGGTACTATGAATATGCACCCATGATTGAGGATGAATCCAGGCCTAGTAGTAAAGACACTGTTATTGAAGAAATGTTTGACTGCATTAATGTATCATGTAATGAACTTGAATCAAGAAAAGAAGTATCACATATTATAGATGAGGATGTCACACCAAAATTTTCAAAATTCACATCTAGATACCATTCAAAAGATGATATCATTGGAGATTAGAGAAACAACATTTTGACTAGATCCAAAGCAAAAAGTTTAACAGTGGATGAAGAGGTATGTTTACTTTCACAGATTGAACCTTTAAATGTTGAAGATGCTTGCAAGGATTCTGATTTGCAGAAAGAAATGGAAGAAGAATTGGATCAAATAATAAAAACTGATACATGGGAATTGGTTCCTAGATCTAGTGACAAAAATGTGATTGGAACAAAGTGGGTATTCAGGAACAAGATGAATGAAGATGGTACAGTGGTTAGAAACAAAGAAAGAATAGTGTGTAAAGGATATGCGTAGAGGGAAGGGATAGATTACACTAACACATTTTCCCATGTGAGCCGACTAGAAGCCATTAAGTTATTCTTGGCCTATGCAACATTCAAAGACTTCAAAGTATATCAAATGGATGTCAAATCAGCCTTTCTGAATGGTGACTTGAAGGAAGAAGTCTACATAGAATATCCTAAAGGATTTAATCTATCAGATAAATTAGACATGGTATGTAGATTGAAGAAAGCACTCTATGGACTTAAACAGGCCCCAAGAGCTTGGTATGAGAGACTATATGGTTATCTTACCGAGATTGGATTTAAGAAAGGAGCAGAAGATTGTAACCTATTCATAAGAGAGACACCTGATGGAGTATTAATTGTTTCTATATTTTTTGATGGCATTATCTTTGGAGGTAATGACAAGCTTAGTGCAAAATTTGCAAAAGAAATGCAGAATGAATTTGAAATGAGCCTGATTGGTCCTATAATTTTTTTTTGGGATTGAATATAAAGTAGACAGATAAAGGAATATTCATAAATCAGTCCAAATATGTGAAGGAAATATTGAAGACTTCCAAGATGGAAGTTTGTAAGCCAGTATGCACTCCTACAATAACAAGAAGCAAGCTTTCTAAAGAGGATGTTTCCGCAGCAGTTGACAAGACATTGTATAAATCTATAATTGGAAAACTTATATATCTTACTCAATCTAGACCAGACATATCTAATGTAGTTGGCATTGTTGGTAGATTTGCAGCTGAACCCAAGAAGAATCACCTAATGGCAATAAAGAGAATATTTTGATATCTAAAGGGAACTATAGAATATGGTTTATGGTATCCTAAATCAGAGAATGTACAACTTCATGTGTATACAGATGCAGATTGGGCAGGTTGTATTGATGACAGGAAGAGTACTTCTAAAGGAGAAGTATTTCTTGGAGATAGATTGGTTTCTTGGGTAAGCAAGAAGTAGAATTGTATCTCTTAGTCGGCAGTAGAAGCTGAATATGTTGCAGCAGCATTGAATTGTTCAACAATGTTTTGGATCAAGTAGATGGTTAAAGATTTTGGTATACAGGTTGATTATCATATTGTTATTCATTATGATAATACTAGTACTATCAACATGTCCAAGAACCCTATGATGCATGCAAAGACAAAGCACATTGAGATCAAATACCATTTTCTTAGAGAAAAAGTTGCATATAATGAAGGTAAATTGGACTATGTGAGCACCAAAGAATAGTTGGCAGATATTTTCACAAAACCTTTATCAAAAGATACTTTTGAGTATCACAGGGAGAAGTTGGGAGTAATTCCCTTTTCTGAGTCTGATTAGATAAATCAGCAAGTACATCAGTCCATAGTGACTAATGAATGGTTGACTACTCTACTTCTAGAGTAGTACCTATGCCTAAATGCCTATGGCGCCCTTTGCCATTGATGTCAAAGGGGGAGTATGTAGTAAGGGGGAGCATGTACTCTGGAGGAGTATATAATCATGTAACCCAAAAACAAAGATAGAGGAGCTGCAACAGTGTAGAAGAATCTTTGATGAGGATATTGAGAATATTGTAAAAAAGAAAGAAGACACCACGTGCTGAAGATGCTTTTAATGTCATATGTTTCCATCAATGTCAAAGGGGGAGATTGTTGGAGATTTACTTCTGGCAGCTAGTTGATTGTATGTTTGTCATTAATGACAACATATAATATACAATAGTACTCTCTATGTACTTATCAGAATGATGCTATTAAGACTTGCATGGTTATAATCATTGTTTAGACATGCTCTGGATGCTTTGTCCATACATGCAGACTAGGACATGAAGTTCCAATTGTGTTGTGTAATTCTGTTAGTGGCAGTTACAGTTTTTGGAGTTTATCTATACAAAGCTGACATATTTGGATTGGTTCTTAAGATGTGCTTATCTTTGGGATATATGTGTGTGTATTCAAGTTTAGTTATGAGTTGAAGATAGTTATCTAAATGTGCCAAACGTGTTTCAACAAGATTGCATTGTTAGAGTTAATTTGGTGAGACCGACTTTGTGAAGCGTCGCGTCCATTTAGTTTATATTGTGTGGTTGTAATTATGCTTACATGATTAGTTAAGCCAACAAGGATGTTATGAAGAGTTTCCTAACATGTCCCATGATCTCATACTTTAAGGAAGATACTTATAGTGGTTCATTTGTGAAACGCTAAGTGTGAATGAGAAGATAAGAGACATAAAAAGTACAGAGCAGAATATCAGTTGTGTTTCATTCATCAAGGATCTATGTGAAGAAGAAGTGAAAGATTACAATACATTGGAACTGATCAAGACAATAGGTCTACTTTACAGCTCATCATCAGATATAGTGCATATCTATTCTATAGAAGGTTGTAGCCTTCACCATTGAAGTAGTGAGCTTTTGGATAGTGAGTCCTCACCCTTAACAGGGTTATTTGTAAAAGACTCCTAACAGGGTTAGACCCTTAACCAGGTCACTATAATTATTATGTTGTAAAGACCAACTCCTAACAGGGTTGCAATATCTTCTAATAGGGATTATTATAAACAAGTATAGTTCATTATGGGTGCTAATTCCCACCGGGGTTTTTACCATTTGGTTTCCCTATAATCAAATTGTGGTGTTGTCTATTATGTTATTTGAATGTGCATTTACTTTATTGTATTTTTTAGTTAATAATAGGAGAAGAATTAAATTAGCTGATAACTGATTCACCACCCCCCCTCTCAGTTATCCTTTGGGACTATTCTAACAATACATACTACTGTGCATGGAATCAAAAGATCTAATTGAAGAAATTTTTCAGGAATTGTCCATGCACAGGCAATTCCTGTTCTTCATCATCTATATTCTTGAGGAAATATGAATCATTTCCAAAAATTTGAGATATGACAAAAGGCCCCATCCATAGTGACTCAAACTTTTTGTGCTTTCCTTTTTCTTCAGCCCCGGTATTCCATTGCAATACAAAATCACTAGGCTGAAACTTTCTTTCATATTCCCTTCTGTCAAAGAGATACTTCATTTTTTGTTTCAATTTGACATTTTCTTTCTAGATTTCTCTCCTTATTTCATCCAATTCTACCAATTGAATCATTCTTTCTTCCATAGGTTCTGAGACATCAATCTCCTCATCTTGAATAAACTTATAAATTGGGAGTAGATTATTGATAGGCATTCTTGATTGAACACCATAAACCAACTCAAAGGGATATTTTCTAGTGGGCCTTTTGACAATGATCCTATCTGCCCAAAGGGCAATTTTCAATTTTACATGCCAAGCTCTTTTATTGCCTTCTAAGGTCTTTTTCAAAATTTGTAAGATACTCTTGTTGCTAGAATCTGCTTGACCATTGGCTTGAGGATGGTATGAGAATGAATAAGACATAACAATTACCATATTGGTGCAAAAATCAATAAATTCTTCAGACCTAAAACACATGGCATTATCCATCACCAACTTGAGGGGAACACCAAATCTTGTAATCGCATTGTCCATTAGAAAGTCAATGACCACAGTGCTTGTTGCTCTTTTGGTTGGAATTACTTCTACCCATTTTGTAAAATAATCAGTTACCAATAGAATCCAGCTATGGCCTCCACTTGACTTTTCAAAAAATTCCATTCCCCACATAGAAAAGGGGGCTTCTGCCACTACGTGATTCAATAGTAAATCTCCTGAAAATTTCATTTTGCTTGAAAATCTCTTACATGGCTCACATTTTATGAAAAAAGTGTAAACATCTTGGAATAAATAGGGCCAATAGTATCCAACTCTCAGAATTTTATGACTTGTAGATCTGGTAGAATAGTGCCCTCCACACATTCTAGCATGCATTTCCTTCAACATTTTCACTGATTGTCCTTTGTCAAGACATAACAGCAGGATGCCATCTCTATTTTTCCAAAACAAATCACCATGCAAAAAAACATATTTCTGAGCTTGTAATCTCAAACTCCTCCTTTGGTTATCACTTAGGTTATCTGGACACTTAGCATTTTTTAGAAAATATACAATATTGGCATACCAGGGTTGCATTTCAATACTTGTCAAGTAATTATCACTTGTATCCACATTTCTGACCTAGAACAAGTCCAGATTCTCTTCTATCATCAAATTTTCCAATACTAGTCCTCTCACCAACTTAGTGATATGGATGTCCAAGTCAAACTCTTGAGTTTTGTTTATCCATTTGCATCTTTTCCTTGTTACCTCATTCTGAACAAAATTGTCCTTGACAACAACATGAAGAACATAAGCATTTACCTTTGCACATACCAAATATGGCCTAAAAGCCTTGACTACCTTTACTAGAGCATATGCCTATTTCTCCATCAATCGATAGTTTAACTTAGCTGATTGCAATGACTTTTTGAAGAATGCAATGGGATGTTCAAATCCCTCACCATCCTTTTGAAATAGGGCTACTGCAATAGTATGGAAGGAAGAAAATGTAAACAAAGAGAAGGGATTGGTGTAATAAAGGGCACAAGGAATGGTTCTTCTTGGATAGCTTGTTATATTTTTTCAAAGGCTGATTGTGCCTATTGGTCCCATTCAAACTTTACATTTTTCTTCAGCAACTTGACAATAGGTTTAACTAGTTCTGCAAAGTTGGCAATAAATCTCCTGACAAAATTAATTTGACCTAGGAATGATTGTATGCCCTTCAAGTTTTTGGGAGCAAGTAGCTTTTTAATGGCTTCAACTCTTTCATGGTCTATCCTTACTCCCTCCTTCGACACTATGTGGCCCAAAAGTTTCCCCTCAGTAATAACAAAATGACACTTTTTTGGGTTCAAAGGCACCCCATATTCTAATGCTTTTATCATCACTTTCTCCAAGTGGCTGCAATGATCTTCTGCCCTCCTTGAAAAAGCTGTTAAATCATCTTGGTACACTACCATCAGAACACCTATAATATCTCTGAAAGCTACATCCATGGCCCTCTGAAAGGTTGCACCAGCATTCTTCAAACCAAATGGCATGCAAGCATACACATAAGTGCCCCAGGGAGTAGTAAATGTTGTTTTGAATTGCTCAGATTCTTTGAATAGCATCTGATTTTACCCTGAAAACCCATCCATCATAGACAACAAGTCACACCCAGTGACTTTAAGCAACATAGCCTCCATGTTGGGTAGTCCATAGTTATCCTTTAATGAGGCCACATTCAAGTTTCTAAAATCAACACACATTCTTATGTCCCCATTCTTCTTTCTTACAGGGACTAAGTTTGAAACCCATGATGAATGTCTTATTGGTTGAATTATACCTGCATCTCTTAGCTTCATCAATTCTGCTTGCATTTTGGTAGCCAGAAGTGGATTGATGGGCCTTTGGTTTTTCCTAAATGGTTTTATACCCTCTTTCAGAGGGATGTGTTAGAATACTTCAGAGATAACTGAGAGGGGGGGGGGTGAATCAGTTATCAACAACTTTAAATCCTTTTACTTATTAATCCAGATTGATATAAATTAAATGCACATTTAGATAACACATGACACAACACATCAATTTGGTTATGGGGAAACCAAATGGTAAAAACCCTGATGGAAATTAGTACCCATAAAGAACTATACTGTTTGTAGTAATCCCTGTTAAAAGATATTTCAACCCTGTTAGGAGTTGTACAATAAAATGCAGTAGTATAGTGACCTGGTTAAGGGTCTAACCCTGTTAGGAGTCTTTTATAATAACCCTGTTAGGGGTGGAGAACTCATTGTCCAAGGACTCACTGTCCAAGTGGTGAAGGCTACAACCTTCTGGTTATTTGATACACACTGTATCAACAAGATGAACTCTATTTGTGACACTGCTTGTCTGATCAGTTCCTTTTGTGCACCGATGCTTTAACCTCTTGTAAAGAACTACAACAATCTTATCTATATTCTAAAAGCTTTAACTTCAATACCTATATTATCAACATATGATAAATATATCTCTGCTGCTTTAACACTCTACTCTGCTTTTCTAATCTTTGGCTTTTGCAACTCTTCTTATCACAAATGACCTTCTATAAATACATACTCCAAGTATGAGATCATGGGACCTATTAGAAAAATCTTCATAACATCCTTGTCATCTCTACTAAGCGCGCAAGCATAATTACAACCATGCAAGTACAAATTGAATAGACGGGTAGCTTCACTTAGTCGACTTCACCAAATTGACCATAACATTGCAATCTTCTTGAAACACGTTTGGCGAATTTAGATTAATATCAAAAACTCATAACTCATCATGAATATACACACGCATATCCTAAAGATATGCGTAACTCAATAAACACGTTACATACGTCGGCCTTAAACCGTTATTCCTCCAGAATTGTAACCGTCAATAAAATAATTACATATCTTTATTGAAACATCATATCTGGGTCTGTGTGTATGAACATAGCATAGTAAACATGTCAAAAACATGTATCTATCCACACTGGTCTTCATGTCATCATATGGATAAGTACATACAGAAGTACTGCTGTGTATTATATGTTGTCATCAATGAAAAACATACAATCAATCAACTATTTAGAATCAAATCTCCAACAGGATGTCATGCTGGAATAATTCTATTCTATAAGCTTTCAAATCCTCATAAGACCAGGCAAATACATTCTTGTACCTTTTCAGCAATCTTATCAAATTTAGTCTTACATTGCTGTCTAATTTTTTACCAATATAGACTAGTTGGGGAGATGTTTCAGATCCCAGGTTAACTTCTTCTAAATCTTCTGCCTTTGCATTGGATTTTTGAGTCATATAATTGTCATTTATGCTGAACATGATCTCCAACTCAACCAGCCCTTTGGGAATGTGATTGGTATCCAACTGGATAACTTCTTGATCAAATATATATTCCTTATCATCCACAACTATTATCAACGACGCACAATCAATCTTCTGACCATCATATTGATCTACACACCGAATGAACCTAAGGATATCATCATCATCCTCAAACACTTTCCAATTGTGAATGTTGTCAGGGACTACAGGTCTACTTTTTTATTTCAACTACAGACATGCCAATGAGAGTAATATCATTATTTTTTAGGGCAACATTTGCTAGGAAATCTGCCATTATGTTATTTGACCTCTCTATCCATATGATATTGAAGGCATCAAAGAATTCTATCCTATCCCAGACAAAATATTTGTACAATTTCAATCTATCATCTTTGGTAGCATAATGTCCCCTTATTTGAGATATAATTAACTAAGAATCCCCATGGACTTTCAAAAATTTAATGCCATGCTTGATAGTATCCATTACTAAGATTAAGGCTTCATACTCAACAGTATTATTTGTACAATGAAAATTCAGCAGGAAAGAATACTTGAAGGTGATACCTGATGGGGAAATAAACAAAAATCCAACTCCTGACCCTTCTTTAGATCATCCAGCATCAAAGTACATTTTTGTAATGTGAGTGCAGCGGATTAGGGTTAGGAAAAGCCGCTAGGGTTTAGGTGGGGTTGGGTAGGGTAGGGTAGGGTAGGGTAGGGTAGGGTAGGGTAGGGTAGGGGGTGGGGTAGGG
>MU223644.1:233573-267382 GCA_018584345.1 Thuja plicata
AGAAAATTATGTGTGTTTTTTTTTTTTTAAATTTTATTTATTTTATTATAATTTCTTTTAAGATAAATACTTATTATATATATTAAAAAAAGTAAAATTTTAAATTAAATTTAAAAAAAAAAACATGCACTAAGAAAATATAAATAATAAAAGATGAATTTTTTAATAAAAAAACTATAAGAATAAGGAGAGGGAAATTTTTTTTTTTTAAAATTTTTTTGAAGGACAACCTGCAACACAACATTGTTAGAAACCAAATGATACTCTCTCAATAGTCTCCAAATGGAGTGCTTCAAAATATGGTAGATCCTCCACCTGTACACTCAAACAAAGATTAAACCAACCTGCTCTGATACCATGTAAGAAATGATAAGGAAGAGCAAAAAATGATCTTGTTTAATCTAATGAGCAAAGTGTGAGGAAATGCATACCATGAAATAACCAAGTCTAGAAGCATTCACCATACAATATGAGACAATGTTTTTGAAAGGGGAAAAGCATAAAAAAACCCCCGTGATATTATTAAGAATGGGCCAAAAAGCCTAAGAGAGAGAGAGGAAGAGAATGAGAGCAAAATGCTCATACAATGCTTCAAGAGAATGAGAATGAGAAACTAAGTGTTGCAAGTGAAAAAAAGGAAAGAAGCATCTCTTATGTAGAGATGAGGAGAAAGGAGTTGAATGTAACTCCCATGTGCATGTGAGCCACATTCATAATGTGTGTGCCACTTGTGCTATTTCCTCTTAAGGAGGAATCTAGAATAAAAAGAAATTACAAATAANNNNTATGTCCTCACACATGGACAAGAGGACATGTGTTCATGTAGGGATTCTATAGGAATCTCCTACTTACATAATAAATAAACTAAACTACCTTGGTTTATAATATATTTCACCAAGGAAAGATTACATATTCTAACAATTTTCCATAGTCTCTCTTTTTGTAGCAGCAATTCATCCACAATTGGGTTAGTTTTTTTAATTGGGGTTTAATCTCTTCCACAATAAAGTTTTCCAGATCAACATCTATACAACAATTTAGCTGGTCAAGTAGAACCACCTCCACCATGATAGGTGACCGGGATTCTCTATACAACTTGACCTCATTTCCATTTACAGGGATAGTTTCCTAGGATAAATATAATTGCATCTTTCCACCTACTACTGCTGCCCACTGCCTTGACAAAAGCATACTATAATATGGTTTAGTATCAACAACCACTATATCCATTCTGTAAGTTGCTTCAGGGAAAGAAGTAATTTTTCCCTCAATGTCTTTCATTGTTCCTATCACAGGAACTTCCCTATTGTCCATAGCATAACAAATTCCAATAGATGTGGTGACCTGGAGGCCCAATTCCTTCATGACATGATAAGACATCACATTTTCTGCAGCTCCAGAATCAATCATGCAATTTTTTACCAAGAAACTGTTAACCATTAAGGTGACATAGAATGGATCAATAGATAATGGTTCTTGGGTAATTATGTTGCCAATGAAAATGTTGGAAAATTCTTTTCTTTTTTCTTTTCCTTTCAATTGTGGAATGTCCATTGTAGCATCATTTGATTTCAAGGGTATCTTCTCTTGGTTTGGTACAAATACATCATCTATCCCTCTTAAAAGTGCTAAAGCAGCTTCTTTGTGCTCCTTTATTTTCAACATCTCCATGAGTGATACTGAAACTTTCATTTGGGTCAGAGCATGTTTCATGTCAAAAAGGGGCAATTCAAAGGACATATCACTCATCTTTCTCACTCTTTTGGATTTCTCATTGGGTACTAGTTCCTCTTTTGATTCTTCTCTTTCAACATGATCAGAAGAAGGTCCTGCTTGTCTTTCATGCTTATCACCTTTGTTTTCCTTGACACGAGAATCCTCAATAACTTAAGGTGAATCTTTTCTGACATAGACAGGGGCAGATTTGCCTTGAGCTGGTGGCACTATTCTCTTTCTTAGGTTGTATGCATTTCTTGCTTGATTAATTGCTGCGATAGTCAAATACCTCTTTTCCTCATTAGTGGGATTTTTAAAATGAGAATGTGAGTTGTCACTTCCCACTGTATTTATAGTTTATTGTGAAACACTATTAGCCTGATCACTTTGATAGGGTGGATTCTGTGATTAATATTCAAAACAAGAATTATCTTTTGTACATAAATTATCAGAAGATGATCCAATATCAGAAAACCATGGGTATGGTTTCTTTACTATGAACATATTTATGGTAGGGCCTTCTTGTTCTCTTTCTTCTATTTGGTCAAACAAGGCTTGAGATACTACACACTGATAGGAAGAATGTGGCATATTGCAAGCATCACACTAGGGAGTGTTCTAAACATAGTTGGCACTATTCCTTTTTAGGGGATCTGGGGTTTCTTTAGTTTTTGGGTTATCTTGTCCTTCAGGAACTGTCTTACCATTGCTCCAATTTGTTTTATATGGATTGTCTCTTAGGTTGGGTTTTTTTTCAAACCTTCTATTAGTGTATTTATTGTCACAGTACCCTCCCCTATCATTTTTATCCATCTTGGCAGTAAGGTATTTTACTGTACTCACCAGTTTATCCACTGTATCATCTTCTTTGACATTTTTGTTGGCTGACACCTTTTCCTTCCAAAGTTTATTGTCTTCCCTCTTCCCTAGTTTTCCTGATGCTCTCCTATTACTCTCAATGTCAATAGCTATTTTATAAGCATCCATTAAAGTTGTAGGGTTTTTATCTCTGAGTAGATAAGACATTTTTCCATCAGCATCATTAATATATGTAGTGAGACATACTTCCTCATCTAACCTCAAAACTTGGAATAGTTTGTTCATGGCCTTTTGGAATCTACTGTTAAAATTAGCCATGCTCTCATTAGGGAACTTTTTGATGTTATTGAATTCATTTAACATGTACCCATAATTGACATGATCTCTATACTGTTCTCTAAAAGATTTCACAAATTCATCCCAAGAAGTAATACTGTCATTAGGTAAATTCCTGAACTAATCCCTAGCATCTTTTGTTAATGACTCAACAAAATTTTTCATAATAACATCCTCATTTTCAATTTCAAAGTCAGTTATCTTATCACTAAAGGATTTTAGATGCTCTTCACAAGTAACAACATTATTTTTAGTGAACTTGGGGATTTTATCTCTTACCTCATTGGGGATCACATTAGGGTGACTAGGAATGCCTTCAAAGAAGAGAGCTCTATATCTGTTCATGTGGATAGGCCTTCTTTGGAAATTTACAAGCACATTACTACCACTCGGTCCAGTAGCTCCTCCTTGATTTTGAACGGGTGGGGGAACACTTTGTTTGAGGTTAGAAACTTGAATGCTTGGGCCAGAACCAACATGCTGAGCATTTGTACTTGAACTAGGATTTTTGACATTTGAATTCAAACCAGAAGGTTGCACTTTAGGATCAGCTCCTTAATTACTGGGGTTTGGTCCAACAAATTGGTTTTGTTACTGTATCTCATGATCAAACAATATAGAGCTACTTGTAGAAGTGTTAGTAGTAGAATGTAGAAAAGCTATCTTCAATCTCATGTTAGCTGCAACAGCCTCTAATTATAATTTCTCCAGTTTTTTGGATAGATCCTCTTTTGATTTCCTATCTTTTTCAAGTTCAATATCAACTTGAGAGATTCCTACAAGAATGGTCAAGTTTTTATTAGGTTCTTCTATTTTCACACCAACAAATTTTTTCTTACCTTTTTTGGGGGCCTCCTTTGTAGTTGTTTTAAGTTTTGCATTCTATTCTACCTCATAGGGGAACAATTGCCTGATGACAGGCCCTTCTTATCAAATTCATCCTTGCTAGGATTAGAGACTTTGTTTGGGACTTTATTCCTTAAATCATCAAGGTCATTGAATAGTTCAGGGTTCAGACCTTTAACCTCTTGACTTATGATTTTATCCTTGAGGTCATTTCTTCTAGTCTGAGCCAATAGTTCTTCTCTTTCCACTAGTAAGTCATACAAATTTTTGCCACATTTATTTTTGTCCTTGGCTATTTCCTTTTCTTGTTCCTTTTTTCTTTTTCTTAGAGCCATAACATTATCCTGCAACTTATTAGAATCATAGGAAGTTGTTTCAGCAGAAGAGGTTTCTTCTGGTGGAGCAAGATTTTGTTCGGCAGGGAAGAAACCTATATCAGTATTTTATCCATCCCTGAAGGGATCAAAGTTGGCATTAGCTCTATAAGTGTCCACTGGCCCCATAGGTCCTGCATCTTTAGAAGAAGATGATTTTCTTTCTAGAGCCGGGGTCTCCATCCTCCCCTTAGGCATATGCTGGGAATCATGTTTGGATGTACCTCTCTTGGACCATTGTTTTATTTGGGGTGTATGTAGCTCTTCCCCAACATCCTTTTCAAGATTTTCTCTAAAATAGGATCTAGTATTCCTTTTTTGACTCATTTTTTAGAATAGACAAATATACTCAATATGCTTAATGTGCAACACTGGAGTACACAGAGGTTAGAGTCACCACCTCTTTTCAGAGGACAAATATATTTAAAAGATTGAGTAGCTTGTCCTGGCTTAGATTTTTACAAACATAAGTCTGAATGAAACTTAAATGTAAAGTTTCTTGATAGTTCCTCACCTTGATTGACAGATAATCTCTGAAAAGTTATCTTTTACTGTCTGTGTCACTGCAAATCTTCTCCACTCAGTAACTTTTCTCCAGAAAACAAGCACGAATTTAGATCAGAGTCTTTATAGTTTCTAGTTACTATGTTTGAGACAAGATTCATATTATCTCCAAGACCAAAACCTTCAAACAATGTGCAATGATAGATAACAAGAACAAACTTGATTTTATGATTATGAGGAAGATCAGACTTATTCTTAGTATCTCTAGGACTAACTCTTTGATGAACATGACTCTAGAACATTAAAATATTCCCTAGCAGATTCGCTAATTTGTTAGTTCTTTTTTCTTGTAGAATAAATATGTAGCAGTAATTGCTTGACTCTTTGTTTCCCAATTCAGATTCATAAAGGAAAAGGCTAATTAACAAGGAAAAGATTCCTTCTTCACTTTGGGCTCCACTAACCCAGGCGGGTGCACCTTCAATAGACTACTGGCTTTCAACAAATCTGACAGTGGATCAAGGATTCATGATCCTTCTTATTTTTAGGCCACTTGGAATAGGAAGGATAACCTATTGATTCTCTCTTCAAGGAATCACTATGATGAATTGCACTCAAAACAATTATCTAAACATGTATTCTTCAAATAACAGAAAGTAAAGATTGATTAATGTTGATTGATTTGATGATAACAACTACTTGTCAGAGATTGAACAGTGCGTAATCCTGGGCCATAGAGTCACAATAAAGCATACATCCACCAGAGACAATTAATTGAAACACAAATAAAATTTAGATAGAATGCCTTAAAAACTATCCTCTCACACTCACACCCCTATATCAAATTCTTGCATAAACCCTAACCCTCTGCAACTATTTGCAAGATTTAAACCCTCCTTGAAAGCAACTCACAAATAATAACACAACTACCTTATAACTAGTACATTTCAAATTCCTTATAGATTAAACATAAAGAGCTAAATGTAAATGCAAAAAGAAATCATTGATATGAGACTAGAAATTCCATTGTATTTTACTAATGGTCTTGATTTCAATACATTCAAATTGACTCAAAACTTGAAGCTCAGACATAATTCAGAAAGCTGCCTCGTAGTCTTAATTTTTACCATCCTTTACAATATGTTACAACTTACTACTTATAGCCAGCACTAGTCATCTTGGAATCCTTAAAGATCAAGGATGCAACAAGCTTCGGATGACTAGGCTAAAAGACAAAATTCAAGAATACAATAGGACAAAATAATAAGTGGGCAGAAAAACTACTTTTGTTACAAGACATTCCAAAAAATTCTTTGTCCTATGGCCACATGGTGATTGTATTTTACTTGTACTTAATGGGGGACAACCATCTGGAAATCGTTGCCTCTGATGCTAGTGATGTATGATCTCCATTTTCAACTGCATCAACTGCTCTGTTGGGCTTCATCATCTACTTCCATGTCCTCACCTTCACTCGGATCAACTATTGTGTACCTATCCTTCTAGGAAGTGTACACCTCATCACTTGGCCAAATTAAGCCAAGAACTTCATCTTTTTTATTGTCAATCTCCTTCCAAGAAGCATGTGCTTTCTCTATCCCATTGGACTAGAATGCAAAAAATGATATGGCTTTGCCCACTATCTCAATTGTTTGAGCAAAAACTAGTGTGCTCTCCAAGGTTAATATGTTGTTGGTTCTTACTGCTAGTGCTTCATTCATCCGTCGATTCCACAACATCTCATCTTTGATGTTTCCATTCTTCCTAAAGAGATTTGAGAACATCTCATATCTATCCTGTGAATATTCCTTCTTCAAAGCTATCACCTTTCTAACAACAATGTCCCTCCTTATGTCCATATCTAGGAGTAATTTGACACATTTGTGGGTGCCAATCAGGACTATGTCAACATCATCATTCTTCTTGCAAGTGGTGTGGAATAATTTTGACTCCCCTACTTTCCCTTTCCACTTACCCATCAATTGATCCAACTTGTCTTTATTTTCATTATACTCATTTATAATGTTGACAATTTTCTTGCCTTGAGCATATATAGCAGTGGGTACTAATTCATGTGTACAATACATAAGAGAACTATGTATCTTGTCTACATATTTCTGCTTAACCCATGCTTCTGCTTTTATGAATGCTATAGACTGCTCCACCCATTCCTTTTTCTGCCTTTCTAATTCTTCTCTTGCAGCTTTTAGCATGGCCTTTTCTTGTTCTATCTCTTCTACTGTAGTAGAAGTAGATGGTGTAGGGGAAGGAGGATAAGTAATTATGGGACTTGAGGAAGATGGCTGGTGGGGGTCCTGAGTAATCCTCTTTTGAGGGATTAATTGAACTATTTTCCTTCACTCCAAGAATGTAATTCTATCATCCTTCTGCAAAGAATTGACCCTTTCATCATTATATGATTTTAGAACAAATTTATATTTCTAGTTTAGGGTATCAAAATCATCTTTCTACTTTTTAGCTACCTTTAGACTCAAATTAGTAATCTAGAAAGCAAGGTTAGCTGTCTCTACACCTAATGTATCAAAAAATCTTTTGATGATGAGGCTACCTATATCCTCAGTCTGATCATCTTCTTTTGTTCTTATTTTGTCCTTCCACTTCAGGGAACATATTGCTAAGGCTACATAATCTTCACTAAACTAGGCACCAATTGATGTCCCAGTAGTGCTGAATGGTTTTGCTTCCTTCCTAACAACATCAAAAACTATGGCATCAGCCAAATCCCATTGGGGTAGGATAAGGACTCCTTTCTTTTTCACCAACTCCTTTCCCTCTTCAGGGGTTACTTTTCCAATTTTGGTCACTAATTCTTTTTTGACCTCTTTTTCAATATCATCCTTGCTTTGATCTAGTTAGGATTCTTGCAACCTCTGGCACTTATCCTTGAACTCATCAATATGAGTTCTCCACAAGAATTGAATAAAGGCCCTAACCTTAACAAAATTTTCATCCGATAGGAACTCTTCACTGGCCTGTTTAGTTACAGGGTCGAGCTCCTTACCTAGAAACTCTGCCACTGTGAGATCTAGAGTTGTATGTTTAGGTGCCTCTGGCACTCTTTCTTGTAGCTGCTGAGTAGTAAAAAAACTTGGCCCGTGTTTCCCATTTGGACCAAGTACTCAACAATAGCTTGGTCATCCATATGTAAAGGGGATTGTCAAGGAGAGTAGAACTCACTCTCTTACTCTTTTCCCTCCATCTTTTGTTTCTTGGGAGAGGGCATCTTTTGGGCACTAGTATCTACTAGCCTCTTTCCTTTCTGATAAGAAGTTTTGTCAAGATTGGGTATAATTGTACTATACCCTCTTCTCTTATAAACTACATAGTTTCCTGGTGGGACCACTCTTCCCTGTGAAAGTTTGCTCAGAATAGCCTTAACTTTTTCTGGCTCAGCCTCCATTACTTTTTCTTTCTTCTCACTAAGGGTCTGCATGATACCCTCAAATAAGGTCATAAGGGACTCAATCTTTTTGGCCCAAGGTAAAAATTGCTTCAAAGGATCATAGGACCTATCAAAATTGTGGACAAATTCCAAAGACTTCTTGTACACTAGCCATTTTTCTTTCCAAAGCTTCTACTCATTTAGATAAAAAAAGTTTCTTACAATGTCCTCAGGGAAATTGAATTGGTGCTCTAGTGCTAAGCACTTAGTCCTCTTCCTGAACATATCCAAGATGAAACCCTCATTGTTTGCACATCTTGACATATATGTCGCTAGATGGTAGGGCTCAAAATACTTGTCAAATTGTGTCCACCCACCCTTTGTGATGATGAAATGGTGAGCCCTAGTGAGGGTGGGGAAGATACTTCCCTTCATTTTTCCTATTAGGGCCTCTTCTTGTAGTCCACCCAATTGTCTCAAAAATTTTGCAATTCCAATTTTCAGTGGGAATTTGTAGGGAAGCACATTGGGGGTTCTCCTAAATCCATAGACCCTTATTACTGGAGAAATAGGGTATAAAATGAGATCTCCCCAATTGTGGACAATCTTTAGTTCCAGGGAAAACTCCATAGGTCTTAATAAACTCATCATATATGTGTGGATCCTAGGATTTTGTTTGCACAATAGTGACTTAAGCCTAGCAGCAAAGACCCTTTCATAATACACATAGTTGGCTTCTTTCCTATCCTAGGACATATCAACACTCCAAAATTGGACATAAAAATCCTCATCATCCTGGAAATTAGTGAGATCCATTTTCTCCTCGAAGATATTAGCACTATTCAATAGAAACATGTGCATCATAAGAGAATACTACCCCATTTTCTTGAGTATATTTCCATCTTTAATGCCTATTAAACCTTCATACATTTTCTCAACAATATAAGAGGCATAATCAAAACTACTGACAGGTGGGGGTGCAAAATTTGAACTACCATAAGCATGATATGAACTGGCATTGTTGCTTCTTCATCTTCTCCTAAAACCAGGCATAGGGAACTATACATTTTCTTGGCCTTACCATTGAAATAGTCTAATTTGAATGGCTCTGGAGTGTTTGGGCCCACTACAATCAGATCCCCTTTCTTATTAAAGTACCCTTTCAAAGCCTCATTCTTGTAGTATTCCCTCTGGGTCTAGTATACTTCTTTAAAGTAACTGAATTCAATATCATCCATTTGTACTGATAAGTCACTTAATTTGAAAATTCTTCTAATCTCATCAGCTGTAACAGTCAACATCACATTTCCATGTGTATCCCTTAAAACCCTAGATACTCTGTCATAAGTGTTGGCTATCAGAGTGAATAGATCAGTATCCATAAATACCCCAGGTACTATCAATTTCCCAAATCTAAATCCCATATAATACAGTCTGGGGAGGGAGCATTTCTTTAACCGTAAGTAGTTCTAAACAAACTTAAGCCATTTATATTGGTTTTAACATCTTTAGCCCACCTCCCTGAGTCATATAAAATCTCTCCTATTTTGAAACAGGGATATGTTGGAACTATTCTCTTAATTTGGGTAGCATCACCCGTAGACCCTTTTAACTATTGTAAAAGGTCCTCTCTAACATTTCTCTTTTGATAATCTATCTCTCTAGAGAGTTCAATCCTAGGGGCCATTTTTGAATCTAGGGATTTTTACTGAGATGATATTTGGGTTTAAACAAGAATACTAAAATATTTTAAAATTTCAAATCTTAATGGAAGCCTGAATTTTTCTGAATTAGATACAGCTTACTCGTTCTGCTATTCTGTCACAAGGAGCTGAAAATCACTACAATTCTATTCTTCGCTTGAATGAGTCTAGTGAATTATGGTGACTTCAAGTTGAGGTGATGAATTATACTGCTTCAATCAAATCAATCTTTTGCATTGAATTGAACTGAAGTGGCCACACATTCTGCAAGCAATTTGCCTGCCTCAGTCTTCACCACTTAACGAATAAATGACGATTACCTTTTAAGAATTTTGAATCTAGACCATATATCTCCAACATCACCTCCTTCATCTGATGGCTCTCTTATTTTCCTAGAAACAACTCTACATTTGAGACACATGTCAGCATGACTTGATCACTTAAATGCTAGATCTCATGCACTTTTTCTTTAAGCGATCAAGTCAACCATTTGATTCATCTTAACTTGGTCACAAGTTATTCCTCCTTGGGTTTACTAACCGTGGCTATGGTGTGATCCACTTATACATGTATCATCATAGCTTAATGGCTTAATCGCTAGATGTCGATCATTTTTCCTCTAAGCCATTAAGCAAGCCGTCCGATCTTTTCAAATTTGCAATCTCTATAACATGATCTCCATTCTATACAAGACCCACCTTTTATGCCATGCATCACCACAGATTAATCACTTATCAATTAGATTTTGATAACTTTACCTTTAAGTGATTAAGCCAACCGTTGATTTTCTTTGCATATGCTCTGCCTTTAATCCTTCCTTTATGACCTCAGCCACACCCACTAGGACACATGACATCATGACTTAATGGCTTAGATGATAGATGTCAATCAGTTTCTCTTTAAACCATTAAGTGGGCCATTAGATATTCAGCAAATTGTCCATCCTTTAAACTATAGTTAGCTTCACCTTTAGTGGAATACACATCAGCCTCTTGACACATGTCAATACTGCTTAATGGCTTAGATGCTAGATCTCGTGCATCTTTGAGATAAGCCATTAAGTCATCTATCAGATTAGAATAAAACTATTTGTGCTTTAATCATCGCTAGCTTAGGATACCTGGGTCCACCAAATGCCACATGTCAACACTGCTTAATCGATTAACTGCTAGATGTCATGCATCTTACCTTTAAGCGATTAAGCCAACCGTTAGATCCTTTTGAACTTTAATAACCTTTATGCTGCCTGCGATAGGACCCACATCACCTCTTTTGACACGAGTCAACATTTCTTAATCACTTACATGATAGATGTCATGCATCTTGGGATTAAGCAATTAAGTCTACCGTTGATTCTTTTAGGATCTGCTCACTAATTAACTGAGAAACTTTATGACCATCAGACCCACCAAAGACACCTAGTGTCAGGGCTTAATGGCTTAGATGATAGATCCTGATCACTTTGGGATTAAGCCATTAAGCGGGCAGTCAAATTAAAATAGACTTGCTTGATAGATAATAAATTTAATTAAAACATCAATGGACCTTGGAATTAGGGAAAAATGTTGGACCACGACATTAGGATTGACAACTTAATGAACAAGAGCAACTTAAAAGGAACCCATTCAAGACATGACTTATGTGATAAAAGTAACACAAAATTAGAAGACATCTCGACGCTTAGGATTTTTATAACCAAATTTTATACCAGAAGACATGGAGCAAGGGTTTTTAATGCTTTAGCTGGGTCAAGGATTTAGAATCAATGCTTGCAAAGGCAGAGGAACAATTCTAACCATGATTTTTGAAAGCTTTGAACACAGGAAAGACATGAAACTTAGAAAATTTACAAGGATGACTCATGAACAGGAAATATTACCAACAGAACCTGTGAAGCTTGTTTGGTTACTAGATTTAGAGTAGAGTTTGTGATTGTAATACTTCATTGGAACTGACTGAGAAAAGACAATTGCTATCAGATAGTTCACTAGATTGTATATTTCTCTATATACATTTGTTGAATAGATTGTTAATCCTTGAGGGTGGCCTTAACCTTCTTTGGGAAGTGTGCCTGGGAAGTGAGCCCACTGTTACTCTTGACTCCTAACAAGGTCTGTCCTTTGACAAGGACTATGTACTATAATGTTTTAATAAGCTCCTAATAGGGCTAGATCTTTTAACAGGAATACTATACTCTCAGTACATCATTTGTGGGTACTAATTCCCACTGGGGTTTTACCTTTAACAAGGTTTCCTCGACAACAATTATTGTGTTATTGTGTTGGAATTTATTGTGTTATCATTTGCATTAAAGTTTTTGTTTATGTAGATTAAAGTCTAATATTCTTTATCACAACTGATTCACCCCCCTCTCAATTGTGCTTGTGGACTATTATTCCTAACACAACCCTCCCCTCTCAGTCCTTACTTTCCATACATTATTCCAATATCTCCTTCTTCTCTTTTCAATTTGCCAAAAAAATTAGTCTATGTAATTCACATTCCTTATATAGACATACTTTGTCCTCTTAATCTCCTTTATTTTATTTTCCTTCCTTTGCACTCAGTCATTTGATCATCTTCTTCATATTTCTAAACTCGGTAAACCATTTCACTTTTACCTCAGAACTTGTAACTTTTCTTGGAACTTTCATAATTCTGTTTAACCACTTGATCCTCTCCTTAGATCTTTTCATTGAATTTTCCTGTTCACAGATATTGTAAAAAACTTCATTTAATTCATTTCCTCATCCACCTCATCATCACTTCACTTTAAATTTTATTTCATCATCATTTAATATTATTTAATATTAGTATACAGTACTCGGTTAAACTTTCTTTGCTACTCGGTAGCTGAATTCATTCAATTCTTGGTGTCTAACTCATCTTCGGTGCTCGATGCTTAGCTCCTATAATCGAATCACATAACATTATACTGAATGACTCATTCTAGCTCGGTAAAGTGACTTTTTTAGTCATAACTTAATTCATTGCAGTTCCCGACTTGATCAATCAAATGTACTGATATGATAACAACAAATATATAGAAGAAAACAACTATATCATCATTACTGCATCATTATCTGATCTATATTTTCCACCCATTTAACTTCTCCTCTTAAGATATGGTAACATAATAAAAATCAATTAATCAATTGCTTGACGTCAATGAAAAAACAACATCTGATTTAAATATTTCTACAATCATGATACTCAGTATCACTCGGCCTTTATCATCTCCATCAGATATTCATCAGTTAATCAACAACAATATCCTGAAACTCATCCAACAAATCTGCAACTTCAATAGGTACATCTTCTACTTCCTCTTTATCAACTTTTTGAATTAAAGAAAAACACATATATCATGCTTCATACCTTCTAGAAACTTCCTTCCATCAACTAAACATATTATGGCATTACTAGATACCTTTTCATATGTTTCCTTCAACGACTTCAACTTGTTTTAGAATCCATCCTTTGTTAAAGAATAGGCATTTTCATACCTATCATGTATTACACGATGATAAAATCACCATGGTCTCCCTAGCAATAGATGCCAAGAACCATAGGCATAATATCACATAATACCTCATCATGATAGTTTCCAATTTTGAACTTTACCAGACATTGTTCATTGACCAAAACCATGTGATCCTTCTACAACCAAGAAATGTGGTAGGGATTCAGATGCTTTCTTCTCTCCAACTTTAATTTATCAACCATTTTCTCTGAAACAAGTTTATCAGTACTACCACTATCAATAATGACATTGCATACTTTACCATTACACTTACACCTTGTGCAAAAAAAATTCTTCCTCTTCTCATGTTTCTTCTCATCATTCAACAAGGATCTTCTAGTGACAAGGACCTCTCCTCTTTTAGCATCTTTAGAATGTAATGAATTGGCATCTTCATCCACATGTGAAAATTGTTCATTTCCATCTAACCTTCTATTTTTTCTCCCTTGATGTTGGGTACACTCATAAAATCTATGTCCTTTTCCGCTATGGAAACATATTCCACAAAAAACTCCTCTTCTTGGTCTTTGACCTCTTCCTCTTCCTCTTTGATGTCTGTTATTTTGATTGCAATAGTTACAAAAATGATTTCCCCTCGGATTGTGATTGCTACTAGAATCACCATTCTTCTTCTAATCTTCATTTTGGCCTCCATAAGACCGTCCACTAGGATTTCCACCATGACCTCTTCCACTTTTCTTACTCTCAAACTTCTTGTTCAATTTTTCTTCTACCTTCAAAGAAAATTGATATTCATCTTCAATGGTAGACATTATTACCATTATCATCCCTTCTTGAATACTCGACCTCAACCCATTTATGCAACCGACAACCTTCTCTTTGTTTGCTTCATAATGACCGTTCTGATAAGGTCTTGTTAAAAATCTTCTATATATTCCTAGACAAATCTTCCTTCTTGCTTCAACCCTTGAATTTTCTTCAACAAATCAAGATCATAGTCTGCAAGAATGAATTGTCTCTTCAAATTTTCCATCATTTGATCCCATCTTGTTATCTTATCCTTCCATCTTCTATTTCTCTGCAACTGCATCTATTTCCACCAAATCTTTGCATGACCTTTCAGCCCTGCCTTTGCGAATCTAACCCTCTAAGGATCTTCTATTTCATCAAACTCAAAGTACTCCTCCATATCATTGATCCAATCGATCAACTCTTCTAGATTAAGATTTCCAAAAAATGTAGAAAATTTAATCATTGGTCTCTTTCCAATCTTGGAAATGACCCTAAAAATCCTAGCTTCATTGGGATTCCTAGCCATCTCTTACTCTTCTTCAAATTCTCCTTCTTCTTCAGATTCATCCTTACTTGCATCTCTTTCCCTAATATCAACTCCTGTACACAGCTCCTCTTTTAGTGCTTGCACTTGCCTCTTGAGGGCTCTAAAATCTCTTTTGTCACACCTGTAACTCTTCCACCATGGTTCCTTCATGGAGGCATATTCTGTACTTATTTCTCAAATCAACAACCACAGTCCTGGTGCAAACTGCCTTGTGTTCAGCGATTTGTAAACACACTCAGGAACTTCTTCTCTGATACCACTTGATGAAGGATAATCCCCTTATTCAATCAAACACACACAACACAATATGATAATATAAATTTTTTTGCAAGAACATAACAATGGAAATAATAAAAACACTTTCTTTGTATTATTTTTGATGAAACGACATTACACTATTTTGAAAAGTAACATGCTACAATCACATGGGCATTTTCATTACAATAATATACAAGACAAAGCCACAATCTACTTTCTGGAAGTGAACCCTAAAGTCCCCCTCCAAACCTATATAAATAGCACAATTAAATACCCTAGAATATTCTAGAAAGTGAAATTTTCCTATTTTGGTGCCCAATATTTCAATTTCCCGCCTTAAGTGTTTTTTTCTCTTTGTTTATTTTGTATTGAAACTTGAGTCTTAAAGGCCCAACTTCTGAAAACCATAACTTGTGACCCATTTATTCAATTGGATATTATGCCCCCATTTAGGAAATTCCATGAAGCGCTCTATGCCCTAGGCTTGCAAAGTACTAGCCGAGAAAAGTTTGAACCCTTTTTAGAGCCTCTAAGGCCTTCAAAACTAAGTTCAAAGTTTTTGTACCACTGCCAAAACAGAAAATGCAATATCTTCAAAACCGGATTTGATCTTGCCATGAAACTTTATCGACAAGAATATATATCCAAAATGAACCTCCAGGGAAGTAAATGGATCAATTCAAGCTCAAATGAGCAACCTACAAAAAAATAGTAAACTTCCCCAAAATAATTTCTCTACCCAAAGATAGCCCTTATTGAAAAACAAGACAATATTTTTGGGTGCTGCAAGATTTCTCTTACACCCTGGATGCTCCTACATCATATTATAATGTATCTAGTTATATCAATTGTCCTATTAAGACTTCAAAAATATTCTTTGTTCTTTTAATTAAGTTTTTATCCTTTCTTTTTATTAGTTGTTGATCTTATCCTTTATAGCTAGAATTTTTATATCTCTTATGCAAGTAACCCTTGAATCCTTTGTTAATATCAAGTATCTTGGTAATAATTTTTTGTATATTTTATTTTTGTTATATGAAATCAAAGACAAATTCACATCCCAAGATCAATGGACACATGAAGAGATCAGAAGCATATATAATTCTATGCTAGGATTTGTTTTAATATTTTAGTGCTTTCAATATTTGCTGATTACATAGAAGAGAAAACCTGATTGTTGACTTACTACTAGGAGCCACAAGAACTTTAGATTCCATGAATAAAAAATATCATAATAAGTGATATCCACTCCTATTTTCCAAAATAGTATCACAATTTTTAGGTATTTGATGATGATGCTCACATTTTTGAATTCATTAGTAATACAAGAGTATTTGAAAACTAGATAATGGATGAGAATGATGGAGACACTTTTGAAATAAATGATAATGGTATCATGAATCTAAAAAATAATACTATTACCAAAGTTATGGTACCCTGGGAAATATCTTTGATCAAGATGATGCAACTAAATAAAGAAAAGACATTCAAAATTCAGAAGGTGGTAAATATGACTCGTATAACCTAGGACATGAGAACAATCAAAGAGAAGTATTCATGTTACAAGAGTATATACACTCAAAGAAAAAAATGTAATAGAAAAATGTTTAAAATATTATAAAGAGGTTATATCTTAGGGATATGAGGAATTAAAGACATAGGACACTCAAATGATCACCTACACCATCCTTCTAAATTCTGGAACAAATTTTCTTTGATAAATTTAGTGTCTAGTGAACTCTTTTCTAAAACCTATTATTCAAAAGGAGGCATAGAAATGTTAGAATTCAAGAATGATGAATTTACACAAGCTCAATAATCTCTTGCACGCAAATAACTTGTCACATACAAGATAAAATCCTCAAAGGAGAAAGTGCATAAACAATTGGAATGAAGGAATAATTAAGAATTAAATTAATCAGAATGATTTATTACAATAAGATCAATCCTTAATAAAGGAGATCAAAAAAACTAAAGAAAACCCTAAAGGATGCATGCATAAAATAAAATAATTTATTAAATGCAAACTAAAGCATCCTAATTAAATTTAGCTTAAGTGAAAAAATAAAAAAATGTGACTTAATTAGTTAATAAATATGATTAAATTAATTAAGTTAAATAACCTTTTTACTCTAACACCCCCCCTTAAGATAAACTTAGGGAGTAGCTAAAAGGCCAAGTGCATGAATGCAGCTACATGGAAGAAAGAAAACTTGGGTCCCAACAACAAGGCCTGATGAGGTACCCAATCACAACAAAATATCTCTAAAGTGGAGAAAAAGGAGAAAGCCCAGTGGGAAAAAAATCCTCTCCAAAAAGTGATGAAAAAGGTACAAATGCAATGTCTTAAGAAACTCTCTCAAGACCATAAGTTCAACCAACTCCCCATGAGAGAGGATTGAGAATCCAAAGCCCCCCAAGAATGATAGAACCCCTGTGTCGATGATAAGACCAATGTGGCTCAAATATGGAAAAAAGGCAACGTAAAAAGAAGAGGAAACCCCTGAATGTGAGGTAAAACTGGAAGGCCTGGATGATGCTAAAAGGAAAATGCATGATCTAATCCTGTAATGGAATCTCCAATCAAGGTGGGATAAGATATGTGCTAAATCTACCATTTGAGAGGAGATGAATATCCTGTAACATGTCCTCAATAAGTGCAATAGGTGGCTCGATATTTCATGGAGCTACATTGTCAGGAAAAGATAAAGAGGAATCTTGCTGAATAGATACAAAATCAATAGGAGGTGGAGGTGTAGAAGTCATAACACAAGTCTCAATAAAAACATATAAGTTCAAGTGACCTGAATTCACCTCAATAGGCTCTCATGAAGAAAGAGAGTGATTCTCCAAAAGTGGAGATGGTGGACTAAAATGAGAGAGTACAAGCGGAAATAATGATCAACTTTCTCCATTTCAACAAAATTTCCTATCTCACCATCTTAGATTACTCATAGTGGGACAAGAAAGAAAGTTGAGTTCACATGATATTCAATGCACATCAGATAGATAGAGATAAGTTTAGAGGACGAAGATGGAACACATAGTACATCATTGAATGAACCATCATGAATGCCAATAGAAGAAGAAAATAAGCCTCAAAGAAGAGAATAAATCCTAAGAAGATTCCATATGGTGTGAAGCACCTAAATCCAATAGCCCATCTAGAAGAGTGTGGACCAACAGTTGCACATAATGCATAACCCTTTCCTTTCTCCTATCCAACTATTTGAAACAATCAAGAAGAAGAAGACATGTGAGAAGTAGAAGAAGAAGGAATATCAATTTTTCTCTTCATAAGAAGATCAATCAAATTTGAAACCTCTTTTGCATAACCATCTATATTCTTCTCATATCAATAGGATTCATCATGATTGGGATTTTTACAATACGCACACTTAGGTCTTTTTGTCTTTGATTCCCCCCCTTAGGAGAGGGTGGGAAAGAGGGGTGCAAAGAATTGAAATCATTACTAGGATCTATGGTCTATGTCTTCTTTTTCTACTCTTTCTTCCCTAGATATTCTGATCTAACAATGCTTGGTTCTTTGATCCTAGAAGAGCATCCAATTGTGTAAGCTTAAACCGCTCACATGCCAATTGATCAAAAAATATAGGTCAAAGGTAGACATGGAAAATTGTGGATCCAAAGCATCCATGGTGGAGTAGAATGTAGAATAAAATATTTTAAATGAACCTCAAATCTTAGATAGAATCAGGCATATACACTCGGTGTCTATTTTGTTCTTACCACAACCCTGTAACAATGATCGTAGTGATTTGAATTTCATCAAGAAATCCTCAATAGATGGAAAATAATCAGATGCCAAAGAGGTCAACTCTTCCTCAATTTGAAGTTCCCTAAACTGATTAATGGTTCCAAAAAGATCATGAAACTTGGTCCACATGTCCCAAGGTGTAGTGCAACCCTCAAGGTGAAACAAAAGACTATCTAAATTTTTTAGGAAAATCATCCCCATGACCCCATCCATTCTATTTTGGTGCTACATGACCTTGAATAAGAGAGTCAACTAAGGATGAAATTCATCCAAATAGGACCATAACCCCCTCAACATTAGAAGGTGGGTCATATGTGCCTTCCATGTATGATAATTATACGAAGTAAGCTTGTCAATAGAGGAAGGGTCTGCCATGTGAACTAGAGGAAAACTAGCCCCCACAATACAAGAACCCAAACCCTAGCACAAATCTAAAAGCTGGAAAGTGCTAAAAAAATACCAATGAATTATCTTTGTGTACCTAGTGAAAAATATGATGAAATTGATCGATGATTTGGAAAGAGCATTGAAAAAAATTTCTAATGCCTATTTGTTCATGAAAAGTAGAGTCTGTATGCAAAAGTTACACCCACAAAAGTGCCAAAATAAGGTTTGAATTTGACAGGAAATGAATGCAAGAAAATAGAAAAAATAGGAAAAATAACCTGGAACACTATATTGGGCTCAAAATTATCTTCCCAACGATATCCCGTTTGCCCAATTTTGATACCATATGACAAAGTTACACTAAAAAAACCAACAGCTGCTTTTTATGACAAAAAGGTCAAACTGTGACAAGTTGATGACCATCAAAGTTTAGCTCATAGAATTCCGATGTCATAGCTTGCACATGTAGGTATACCTTCCTTGAAAATAATAAAGTTTTTTTAAAAACTTTATTAAAAGGTTAAAAATTTTACAAATAAAGTATCCATGTAAATGCATGATTTTTTTGGAAGAAATCTACACATAATTTTTTTTTATGACAACATTGAATAGGTGCTGATGTTAGCGCTCATACAAATTTGCCTTGTTAAGCCTGCAACCCAAAAAATATGCTCAATTTTTCATATTCTCCAAAATTGATGAATTTTATACGGATTTAGGGTTTTTTAGCCCTTTTGAGTGCAATGGTGAGCTTTGTTTTGTGCCAAAGTTCTCAGAGTTTTCAGCTACCTTCAGATCCGTATTGTTCATGAACCTTCTTGATCTGATTGTGAGATCCAAATTACCCCAGTATGCACAAAACATTTTCTATAAGAAAAATATCAAAATTGATCAATAAGAAGCGTCAGGTCTGGAGCTCTAATACCATGTTAGAATTCAAGAATGATAAATTTACAAAAGCGCAATAATCACCTATATGCAAATAACCTGTCATGTACAAGAGAAAATCCTCAAAGGAGAAAGTGCATAAACAATTGGAATGAAAAAATAATTGAGAATTGAATTAATCAGAATGAGTTATTACAATGAGATCAATCCTTAATAAAGGAGATCAAAAAACCTAAAGCAAACCCTAAAGGATTCATGCATAAAATAAAAAAATTATTAAATGCATGCATGCATAAAATAAAAGAATTTATTAAATGCAAACCAAAGATTTCTAAATTTAGCTTAAGTGAAAAAGAAAAAAAGGTGACTTAATTAATTAATCAATATGATTAAACTAATAAAGTTAAATAACCTTTTTACTCTAACAAGAAATCGTTGTCAACAATGAGTATTTATCTTGTGAGACATTCAATATGGCTAGTCAACTTGGTGCTAGTTAGGAAGAAGAATGGAAACACTAGATTGTGTGTTAACTTTAGAGATATTAACACATATTTTGAAAAGGAAAAATACCCATTTCCTTGACTTCATGAAGTACTAGAAGTTTTGAATGGGCCCCAAATTATGTCATTCTTAGATAGTTATTCAAGATATAATTAGGTGATGGTAAAAGAAGAAGATAGGATGGAGACTTCATTTACTGCCAAGTGGGGCCATTTGCTTATATAAGGATTCCATTTGGTCTCAACAATGTAGGGACCACATTTTAGAGAGAGATGGATACTGGGTTCAACTATTTGATTGAAAAATGTATAATAATTTACATGGATGATCTTACCATATTCCAAATAAAGGGTTGATCATATCACATACTTATACATGATTCTCCAAAGGTATAAAGAGATATTATTATCTTTGAATCCAAAGAAGTGTACCTTTGGGATCACTTAAGGTAAGGTATAAAGAATGATGCATATCCTTGAACAATATTATTTTTAGAGATGGGTGTTTCTATAGATCCTAAAAGAGTAGAGACCATCCTAAAGTTATCTTTTCCCAATAGAAATAAATAATTGAAATCATTCTTTTATAATTTTAACTTTTTTCATAAAGCTCATTAGTGGTTTTGCAAAAAATACATGCTCCTTGAACAATATGTTAAAAAATGATGCAAAGATTGAATGAACTTCTAAGAGTTTTTGGTGTATAATTATTCTTAGATTTTTATGTGACTTTCCTCTGTGGCATCTTACTCAAGTGGTAAGTTAGAATTCCAGAAAGTAGCTAAACTACCTGACACACCATCCAAGAGTTATTAACATGAAAACCATAGTCCTTGGAAAATAATTCTACATTTTAGTCACTTTAATAAGGAAATACATTTGGCTTATAATCCCAAGTTATATTTGATAAGAGATCATGCTTATGATAGTTATTTAACTCCCTTATGTACGAGAATAAGATCTTTAATTCTTTAGGGGGGTTCTTAGAGCACATATCAAAATGGATTTTCTATATCCCTTCAATAATTTCTGATTTAATTTCCTTTGCCATTTCTTGTTGGGGGCATAGGTCATTTATATTAATTCTTAGATCTATAATCCACCTTTTACCGATTTATTATGACCACTGGGACACAAAATCTTGGGGAGATGAGATAGGAGCCCCAGTCACAAAGTTTAGACTTAATCTTTATTGATATGTGCATGTTATATGAATACTCCATACTACCAAAAATTATGACATATACTAAGCACTTTCTAGAGATATTCATTTCAACAATAGTCAAAAACTATCAAAAGAAACTTGCAATGCTCTTAAAAATTTATTCATCCTAGAATTACTTAGGAAGACCAAGAAGTCTCACCTATACAAGAACCATATTAAAATAATATTTAATAGTATTAACTACTGGTTCCCATTTTTTGAAGGCTAAAGTACAGAATGGACCGTAAGAGAAAAAGGAACCTATGGTAAATGAAGAGGATACCAATACCCGAGGATCTTCTACAAAGCCTAGACCAAAAAATCTGCGGTATTTAAGAAATAATCATTCTGAAGATTATATTATTGGTGATAAGAATAGAGGTGTTGAAACTAGAGGAAGAATTGCTAGAGATGAAGCATGTTTGTTATTTTAATTTGAGCCTAAAGATGTAAAAGAAGCATGTAACGATGAAAGTTGGGTGAAAGAGATGAGAGAAGAGTTTGATCAGATTGATAAGAACAAGACTTGGATTCTTGTTCCTAGACCTATGAACAAGAAAGTGATTGATACTAAATAAGTATTAGGAAACAATTTGAATGAAGATGATAAGGTGGTTCAGAACAAAGGAAGACTAGTATGAAAAGGGTATTCACAGATGGAAGATATTGATTTTACAGAGACCTTTTCTCTTGTAGCTAGACTTGGAGTTGTTAGATTAATTCTTGCATATGTAGCTTACAAAAAATTTAAAGTATATCAGATGGATGTTAAGTATACATTCTTAAATGGTGAATTAGAGGAAGATGTATACATTAAGCATCCTGATGGTTTTACTCTAACCAAGGAAGGATATATGGTTTGTAAATTGCACATAGCTCTATATGGATTGAAGAAAGCCCCCAGATCTTGGTATGTTAGATTGGATATGTATTTGATAAAGATTGGTTTTAGAAAAGGTACTGCAGATAGTAACTTATATTTCAAAATAGTTGATGATAATATCTTGATTGCTCAAGTTTTTGTTGATGATATTATATTTGGTGGTAATGATGAATTGAGTAAACATTTTTCTAATGGAATGCAACAATAATTTGAGATGTTTATGATAGGTGAGATGAAATTATTTCTTGGATTACAAATTACATAGTTGGATAAGGGAATTTTTATTACACTGTCCAAGTATGTAAGAGAACTGTTGAAGAGCCGACCAGATATTTCAAATGCTATTAGAATTTTTGCAAGATTTCAAGTAGAACCGAAGGAATCACATATGGTTGCTGTCAAGAGAATTTTTAGATACTCGAAGGGTATAGCTAAAGATGAGTATGTTACTACTGCTACAAAGTGTAGTCAAGTTGTTTGGATGAAGGAAATTCTAAAGGATATAAGGATAAACATTGATGAACCTATTTTTATTCACCATGTTAACTCTAGTGCTATAAATATCTCAAAGAATCAAATGTAGGATTTAAAAAAAAACATATTTCTATTAAGTATCATGTCTTGAGGGCAAAAGTCTGTGAAAAGGAAGTAAAAAAAGAGTTTGTGTCTACTAGGGAAGAGATTGTTGATATCTTTACAAATTATTTGCCAAAGGACACATTTGAGTATCTCAGGAAGACACTTGGGGTGATAACCCCTCTTGATAATAAATAATGATGCTAAGGATGGAATCAGTCTAGAAATTTATCAAAATATCATTCAATAGATTGATGAGTTTGGGGACTACTCCTTAGGGGGATCAGTCTTATAGATCTTATTTATTGGTATTGAGATTTTACTATTTTTCCTTTTGAGGTGAGTTCAACTCTTTTTGATGTCTTTGTCCCTTTTCCATTGATGTCAAAGGGGGAGATATTGTGTGAAAAATAAAGATGATTATGCTTGGAGAGATTGTATTTCAACTAGATATTTATAGTGATCAGGTCGATATATTGAGGTTATAATTTCAGAGTGATCAGGTGGATATATTGATGTCTTTGTGCATTGATTAAATTTTCACTTTATATATTTTCATCAATGCCAAAGGGGGAGATTGTTGGAAGATTTTTGAGAATGTTAGAGTTTGGTGTTTAGTATGCTAGCATTAATGTTTTGTCTAGGGATTTTTTTAGTGGCGATTCTTCTTCAATTGGTGAATATGTCCCATCAGGTGTATAGAAATTGGCAAAAAAATGTGAATTATATTGGTTGACCGGTTCACCTAGATTTTATAAAAGAAACGTATAGTGGTCGGGTTGTTTGCCACTATTTGCATGTAATTTCACTATGGTAGTGGGGTTGTTCGGTCCCATTTATCTATTATTCACCATGGATTAAGGAAGGGGTATTTGTCAAGGATCACCATTTGCCAAAGGCCCATTATCCCAAGTTAAATTGTTATTTGCACTAGGACCCAATTCACCATGCATCGTAATTAACTATGTCCCAATTTCCCACCCTATTCGCCTAGTCAATTACTTGAAATTACTCGGGGTTCACCAAATATTAGTTGTTATCATATTAAATTGTTGGCCCCTTTGCCAAACTTTGAAATAAGCATTTGTATATAAGGATAGTTTCAAGAGATTTAGGAGTACAAAAATCAGTTGATTATGAGCTAACAATTGTGATTGGTAGCAAACTGGAAAGACTACGAGTCCATAGTATCTTATTCAAGTATAATTTTATCGCAGCCTTAATTTGTTGAAGAAGTCACAGTCAAAGTTAAACATGAAGAGGACTATTGAAGGTGGAGAATTTGGAGATGTCCAAGAGAGGCAAACAAAATGCAGAAAAATATCTTCATACTTTGGTGGGGGCAAACACAATGGTGTTGGTCAAAGTGAGGAAGGTACGTCATTAGAGGAACCTGTACAACTTCAAGGTTATCAACTTACACAGGAGTCTATTCAACAAACTGGGGAACCTAATAAATTTTCTGACAAAGTTGTAGAACTTGATATCTCTAATGAAGATGACCTTGAAGATGAATTTCAAGTAAATAACTAGTACCAGGATGAATCGATCGACTTCGGTGATAATGATGGTTCAATTAACAGTAACACTAAAGGGAGAGGAAAATCAAAAGAAAAAACTGATCATCAATGGGAGATGTCCAAGAGATTTAAATTTTATTGGGTGGAAAATTATCCATTCATTGAACCCATGGACAACTCAATTGTAGGTGAGCCACCCGTAGAATGCAGATGTATGATTTATAGTTGGAAGTATAAAAAAGAAAAGTGGTTGTAGCTTAAACTGGACACCATAGAGAAACATGTTGGTAAGGTTTACGAAACCTCAACTATAGATGGAAAGGAAATAAAAGTGGTAAGATATAAAACAAAGGAGAAATGTCAACATCAAAGGCATGCTGAGGAATATTATTTGTTTCAGAAATTTAAGATGAAGCCTAGTGAAGTTCAAGGTTCTATTAATGCTATTTTTGCAAAAACAAGTGAAGTAGAAGAGTGTAGAAAAGATGTTCAATTAAGTAATGTTTTCCATATTTTGAGCAGAGAGAATCCAATGACAGACTATCTGGAAATGAGTGGTTTGTTACACTTTTTGAAAGTTGCTAACTATCCTATCACTCATTGGTCAATAAACAGTGGATAGGAATGGGCAAATTGTACTGCCCAGGTTGAAATAGATGATGCACAGAGAAAAATAAAATAGTCATCCTTTATTGCATTGTCCTTAGACAAAGTTACAGCATTAGATAATATGTTGTGGGTATGCATGCCTGTTTATACTATACAGAATAATGTCCACCAACCACATCTACTAACTGTTGCAAAATTGAGGGACAATGCAACATTAGAAACTTTATTTCAATTAGTAAAGATCCATTTAATTGAATATGGAGCTATGGATGAATTGACAATAGCAAAGAAGTTGATTTGTGTTTGAGCGGATGGAGCTTCAGTAATGCAAGATCAAAGGAATGGTCTTTGCACAAAGATGCAGGCTTCTTATTCACCATATGTTGTTGGAATTCACTGTATGGCCCACATGATGAATCTTTATTTTAGAGTTGTGAAGAAGTTTCCTTTAGTAAACAAGGTTGAAGATTTAGTAAGAGAGTTGTACTTATATTTTTGTTGAAGTCCCAAAATTTTTAGGGAATTTCAACACTTTGCTGATGGAATTACCAATGGAAACAAGCTTCTAAAAGATGTTGATACTAGACGGATCCCTTTGGATGGGCCAGGGCATCGAGTTTTTTCTGAATATCAATCTTTGATTGGACTTATGTACAAAAATCATGACAATGCAGAAAATCAGAGATGTGGTGACCTGCTTTGGAGGTTAAGCAATATATAGACACTTTTAACTTTAGCATCTCTTCTTCCCATGCTAGAAGAAATGATGTTCATTATGAAAAAATCCTAGAAAAGAGTTATGTATATTGTAGAATATGCTACTTTGCGTAAAATGTCATGCCAAGTCCTCGATAATCTTTATCGAAATGACCCAAATTTATCTGATGAAAAATTTCATCACTGGAGGAAACTAACAGATTTGGAAAATCCTGATAATTATTTAAAGATCATTGAAAATGGAGATTTATGTGTTTGTGTAAGGGGATTTCAGATACCAATGTACTACCGTGCCCCAAAAAAGCAAGCTACAAGAGTTACAAGGGAAGAGTTTACCAAGATCGTTGAGTCTATAGCAGCTAATGCAAGGGACAGCCTATAAGGTTTCCTTTGAAATAAGATCCCAATTCCCATATGAACAACTTCTTGAGGCCATGGCAATTTTGTTTCCTCAATATTGGCACTTAAACTCTAAGGAAGATTATCGTAATAGGTTGTTGACTTTGATAAATGAATTTTGCAAATATGTAGAATTCAATGGAGTGACTATCAATGGAATTTTAGATGAATGTCTTCTTAGACAAAAATCAAGCATTTTTGCAAGGAATATCAAGAATCAATATCAATTAATGCATAACCCACATGTAGAGGGCTTGACAACAAGGCTTTGGATAGAACTAAAACATAGCACAATGTTGCGTGATGAAATTTCAGAGTTCTTCAAGCTTGCTGATCTATGTCAAAATATGATATTGGGTTCAGTGGAGGATGAGAGAGTTTTCAATGCTTTGGGATTCCTAAAATCAAAGCTAAGAAAAAAACTAGACAAGAATTTGGAAACATGCTTGAGGGTCTACACATCTAGATATGATGTCAATACTTTTCCTTATAAAAAAGCAATGGAAATCTGGAAGAAAAGATGCAAAAGAAGAGGGTTGGGCAAAACCATTAACCAATCTCTGACTCTGAGTGGGAAAACTATAGGTGGTGATGGGAGTGGGATTCATAGAAGTGGAGGTCAGAGTGAATAAGACACAAATGAAAATGAAGAGAACAATGAAGGAACTGGAATACTAGAATTAGATGATGATGACAATGTAGACATGAATTGGCAAATTTAGAAAATTTATGCTAAATTAGTAGTAGCAATCAATAGGTATTTTTTTGAACTTATTAACTACTATATCCTATCATTCAATGGTTATTTTAGAAAAGAAAGAATTTATTATGTTTCATCATTAAAATATTAGAACAAAGAGTATCATTACTGTAGTTTGTATCGTATCATCAATGATCATTCATATTTGAATTTGAGATTGCTGAATGAAATTTTGTTTTCCAAATTTCCAATAGCATATAACAGTGTAAATCAATTAAGAATAACTGAATAAAATAGAGTAACTCAACATACATTAAATTGGAAAACATGAAAATTAGATAGAGCACAAATTGTTTTGTATTCATTTGCAATACATTATAACTTACAATAGTTCAAATTTTAGAGCAATCTTTGTAGGCCAGTCTAAAAATCCTCTGATGGGAGAATAATTTGGTTCATAGTATAGTCACACTCCTACAACTTCATTAGAAATTCATAGTTGGAAGTGTGACTTGACAACACTGTTGCTTCCAAAGATGAATTTCAGGCCTATTGATGGTCTTCATAATCTTTATGGAAAACTCTTTGCGGAATCATGGCACGTGGTATGATTGATCATGGGCTTATTGGTACGATCAATCATACCACATGTCATGATTCCACTGAGAGTTTTTTGTAAACATTAAGAAGACCAACAATAGGCCCAAAATTCACCTTTGACCATTGATATGTTGTAATCCAATGGATGTGTGAGTCTGTGACATCATAGTGGTGGGACCCGGTGCAACTTCAACATAAAATCATAACCATTGGATTAAGAGAGATGAACAGTGGAAGATGCATTTCAGACAGAATGTGGTGAGATAACTTCTTTACTTAAAACTCTCTCCGAAATCACCACATGTGTCATTATTTGAGAATTAAAACTTAGGAGAATGAAAATTTAATAATTATTTCCAATTATTAAATCACCATACCAACTACACAACTATTGTATTAAATCACCAAGTTTATATGTATTTTTGAAAAACATTCACAGTGACAAATAAATTAATTACGCCATGATAAAATAAATTTTCCATAATTTATCAGTATAAGGAAGTCTGAATCGCCAATTAAATTAATAATTTTTCTATTCAAAACATTTATAGTCGCCATATTTTTATAAAAATTGCATACATTTTTTAAAAATTCGCCACCAAATATCCATACTTTGAAACACAATTCGTCATCAATATTAAAAATTTTCCCTCCAAAAAACATGTGATTTGCCATGATTTTATAATTTTTGGGAGGGAGGGGGGTTTCTTAAAGTTATCCCTGTTTTTTTCATTGATGTCAACATACTACTTTCTATTTCAGATAGTTTGTTTAGTATGTCTAGCGAGGAAGATTTCTGTTGTTTAGGTGCTATGTTGAATACCTTGGGTTGAAATCGTGAGGTATGGTTTAGTATGTCTATATTTGATCTACAAAAGTTTCGAAAAAATTGGGTGACAGTTTGAGGAATAACTGATTGATCTATCAGTGATAGCATTTCAATGTTCTTGTTATGACAGAGGTTGAGTTATTGCTTCAGTGAGGATTTGTGTTGATGTTTCAAGTGATGCCAAGATGGTGATGTATTTTGGATTTATTGTTGGTTCCTCAATCGGTGTTTTTCATGATTCAGATTTCAACAAGTTATCTTTCCAATGAGACAGAGTTCTCTATTCTAAGTTGCTAGTATTCAGTGCAGAGATGAGTTTGGATTATGAGTTTTAGATGTTGAGAAGATTCAAGAAGTTATTCTTGTTTCTTGCTGGTATTCTTTGATCATGTAATGAGATTTTCTCTAGATCACATTGATCAAAGGCAATTACATGTGGTTATTTTCTAGAGTGTTGGCATTTCTCTATTTAAGTCTTATCCGAATTGTTGGAGTAGCATGTTGTGATTCTTGGCGTAGATTTTTTGAAGTTGTTGCATGTTTGAGGATTTTGTTTTGGATCCTATCTAAGTCTTGGCAAATTTGATTTGGATCACCTTGTATTTTGTGCATAATATTTGTATCATTTTTATGTATAGGTCCTAGCCAACCTTGTTGATGAAATTCATTGTAATATGTATATATTGGGAAATCATTTTGTGACTGTGATGGATGTGTGGTTGCGGTGTATATGTGAGGATATTTGTATTCTACAATTGAAGCAAAGATTTTACTTCATTGGAACTATATTGGCATTGCAGATTATATAAGTCAGTTTAGTTATTGGATAGTTTGTCCACACATGTGAATTATTATCAAGATTGATCAGTGAACTTGACTGAGGGCTAGATCATTGTATTGTGAGAGGTGTGCTCTAGGAAGTGGGCCTATAACTGCATATGAATTCCCCTTTTTTATTCATTTTCTCCATACCAGGCAATACTTCTAACATGGTATAATTATCGAGTGGGTTTGACTCCCATTGGGATTTTTCCCTTAATCCAGTTTCCTTGTGAACAAATCCTGGTGTTTTGTGTTATGTGTTGTTGATCTTTAATTACTATTTATCTTTTAGATCTATAAGTGGTTTAAGTGAGATAATAGTTATAAGTGTGTACAATTGATTCACCCCTCTCTATTGAGATTTCCTCCTTTTGGGCCTAACACATGGGTATTAATCTTCATGGGTGTGATACATTAGAGCTGATGATATTATGACTCAACTTAGGAAGCTCCTTTGACATCATAGGAGACATCATCTAAAGATATTTGACAAGACTCTCTTCATACTCTGAACTGAGCATGACCTCAATGTAATGAAAAGAAAATGGTTTCAAATGATACCTAATTGGGAACCTGTGGACCCTTTTCAAATTATTTGTAGAGGGAGATTCATCTATATGTTCATGGGGCTTGGTAACTAGTGGTTCTACCTCCTAGAACATAGGAAATGACTCTATCCGAATGGTTTGAGTACATTCGTTGAGTGAAGCTCAAAAGGATTATAGATCATCCTAGAATTATATGTCATTGTTTTCTTCTTCTCTTTTATTGTTAAGGGGATTAGGGGGAGATTCTTATGGTGATGCTTCCTCTGAAGGAGCCTTTGTGACTTTCGACACTTTTAGAATAGAAATCTCATCATCCTTGATAAAACAAGGGAAATCAAAAAAGAGAATACTTATACCGTTGGCCTCTGGATGTAGTAGGGGAAGGCCATCTTCTTTTCTTGACTGTGTCAGCTCTGGGTCTTGCTAACCTTATGCATTATTTTATTTTGAGCACCAAACCACTAGACCTCCTTTGAATAATGAAATCATATCTGACATCAAGGACTGAAAAGAGAACTCTAAAAACTCACTCCAAATAGGTTCATATCATGTTGGACATGAAAATTTTGGAACCTTTTCATGTATGAAATGGTCCTCCATGTCAAGCTCTTTTACCAAACTAGACTATTCCTTAAAAGATTCCTCCAACATGGCTAAGGAATGCCAGAGGATACTCTCCTACCTTTCAAGCTTAATAATCCTCAGCTCACACTAAATATCAAGAAAAATCTTTCAAGAATTGTGAACTAGATCTATAAGAAAAAGGTTGAATTATATCCCAATCATCATAATTGTAGTAATTTGGGACCATACCCTAACTAGAGCTCAACTATTTCTTGTCGTGTACACTTTCATTTCCATTCTTGTAAAAAAAAGACTAAAGCATGTACTAAATTTGGCAGATGCATTTATCTCTTTCGTGCCAAGTGTGCCAACAAAAAATATTGACCCCTTGACTTGCAGCTCATGTCTAAGATCAAGGGGTAGTTCTAGAAGTGTTGTAGGGGTGGGACGTGGTGCACCCTACAACACAACTTTAGGGATTTTAGAAGCTAAATCTTTGTGGTTGGTGTTTGGTAGGGAGGAAAATCACCTTTAATCAAACAACCTAAGATAAGAGGAGGTGGAGTGCTGAATCAATGATTTGCTGGGAAAGCTAAGAATCTGTCAAGTGGTATTTGAAGTGGTTCAACCTTATCTTTCCATAGTTCATGGTGTACCACATTCCATTCATTTTTGATAAGAGAATGAGAAGCCAAAGTTTATGGATAGGGATTACACATTTATATCCTACCATGGGATGCATCTGCAAGGGTCCAAATTAAGAAAAATCACTCCTAAAGCAAGGAAAGTCTCCTAAAAAAGGGATAGAATATTCAAAACTGTGCCAAGGCAGACAAACATAGGTTGAATAAGGATAAAAAAAGAAGACCGCACTTCCTAAAAACCTTCTTCCTGACGAATAGGCTATAGAAAACATAAAAGAACTGGAATAGAACTATGAGAGTCCAACACATGACATAATGATTAATAAAATTGAAAAGGAAATGAGTACATAGTTACCATGATTTTTTAAGAGCATACATGCCAAGGTGAGAGATAATGCCCTAGAAAATATATGTGACAATATTCACCCCTGGACAAAAGGCCATAGGGTCTAGCTCTCAGAAAAGAAAAATCTTAGAAAATGATATAGTATATTTCCTTGCCCATTGAACCAAAGCCCATTTTTTTCCAAGCTTGTTAACTTAGAAATGGTTGGGGATTTATAGAAAAACCCTAAGCCAAGATGATCTTAGAAGGATTACAGTTTTGTTACAATCGATCATCATGATAAAAAATATGGCATGGATCACTCAATTCCTGTATTGTAGAAAAATGCCTAAATTTGATTGGTTCCCTACTAGATGGGATAAAAAAAAAACCATGATGACCTGATCATAGATGCCATGATTTCATGGGTCATTCTAAGCGTAAAAAATAGAACAACTGTGTAGAAAGCTATTAGTTGTGGACTTCCCTTTAAGAAAGAATATTCCATAAAAATGTGTTGGTGGGCCTTATTGAAGTGAGGGTGTCTGAGGGACACATGGTAGGATGAAAGAATCCCTCACATGTGGGTTCTTCATTGAGTGATTAAAAAATATGATAGACTGATTAAAAAATATGATAGACTTATTAAAAAATATGACAGACTGATCCATATCAATCGATGTTGAGACTTTGAAGTTCGTGAACTACTCCACGCAATCAGAGACCAAAAAAAAACATAGGAAGTGTTAAAGATGATATAGAAAAAGGCTACATATACCACAACCCTATCATATTCAAGATGATAATGTAATAAAAATATCTTAGACATAGGTTAAAATATTCATATTGTCTCATGAGTGCATCTATAAAAGTTGAGAAACAGTAAACGTATTCAGAGAAACCTATTCATCTATCTATTTTTGTTAACAAAACAGACATGGAACACTTTTTTCATTTGAATACTTTCAACTGGAAGAGTTAGTTTCAAACATGGTCCATTATTGAAAGAAACTTCTTAAACAAAAATTATAGTCTTATAAGATGATCTATATAAAATTAACATAGACTTTAGGATATTAAATATCAATTAAAACTAAAAAGGTTCAATCGAGAATAATCAAATTCCAACCAACATGAAAGTAATTAGAAGTAAAGTATGTGAGTATGATATCCTAAAATTATATAAAAAACAAATATCCTCTAGTAAAATTATTGGTCTTTTTAACAAGAACTAAAATTCCAACCATTTGAAAAGAAAACACTTCCCCTCTTAAAAAAAATTTGCAACCAGAAAATATTCCCCAAATTAGAAACTCACCCGCAGGATAGACCACCATAGGGAAAAAATCATTTCCATGGATGATAGGGGAGTTTCCACAAACACGCTATCAAACAAAAATCATTATCCACCTGACACATGTCATGGAAGAATCAAAAGCTGGTACCTATGACCATTTCACACTCACCAAGGTGCAAAAACATTGTTCACAAAGGGCTTGCAACATATTTTGACACAATGGAATTTCTAGCAAGAGAAACTCTTTATGCTTCCTATAAACCTTTGTGGACATGAAAGGTGTCCACCAAGAGAGAATTTCATGTCTGAGGAAGAAAATGGGCCCATAAAAAAAATGCACTTTGACCAAAATGAACCCTATAGAAAAACATTTGTAAGACCCGATGGTTTGTATAGAGATATATAGAATTAAAATTTTTTGGGGAACTTTTCTCACAAGGTTCAAAACTAAAAAAATATGGTTCCTTCAAAAAAGAGAATATGGGAGGAGAGAACTTATCAAATCATGGTTAAGGAAGATTGAAAGGGGGTCCATTACTTATTTCTTGGAAAGTTGTGGAGATAAAAGTCATAGAATGCATTATATAGTGCAATCTTCTCCCAGAAAGTGAATCTGATCATAATACCTTTGGCTGTGTCCAAGATGAACTGTAGGAAGAAAAGAGGGTCAAGAATTGCCCTTATTTGAGTAACATCAGGATCGGGGCCTAGAATTTTCTCATAGGAGTGGTCTTGTTGCTTTAGCTCTATTAGTTGCTTCACTCACACTTCTCTATATAATGATCCATCTGGCCTAAAGGGTGAAGGGAGTCCATTCTATATAAATGCATTGATCCTTTCTTTTTTCTGCACAATTGAAGCCTTAATCTTCTCCAAGAATTCTCTAGTATATGCAATTTATTCTCCACACTTAACGAATACTCTAGCCTACATTGCTGCAAGTCATCTATCTATGATCCCAGTAAATAATAGCCTACCCTCATCATCTTCATAATTAATTATCAATTAAACTCCTTACCTCATTTCTACTTGGAGATATCTACTATTGAATTGCCTCTAAAGAAGTTTTTAGTTTTTCACTCAATTCCATAGCATCAACCACAAATTTGAAAGTTGACATTAAGCTTAGTGTGGATGCCTCTATCTTATCCCAGAATGATATATATATATATATACATATATACATATATATATATGTATATATATATATGTATATATATGTGTGTGTGTGTGT